>JAQIWZ010000283.1:0-22594 GCA_034697245.1 Malaconothrus monodactylus | reverse complement strand
GGAGTAAATAATCTTTAAAGTCCTAAATTCAAGCTGTAATTTTGATTTCTGAACTCATTTTATTCAATAGAAATTACAGGTTGAAATGAGTTTTAAAAATTAAATTTCTCCGCCTCTACCTCCTATGAGCAGCTAATATTTTAACCTGTTCAACACATAACTATAACAAATATTTTTAAGGTATTAAATATTATTTATCGAGGTGTCAACAAACAGACATTCCTCGTAAGACTTGGGCCCCTATTTTAACACATCTCATTTGTCATGATTAACAATATTAATAAAATATAGAGTTTAAATGCTAGTTAAAATGTTTTGCTAAAAATTTTAATTTTTAGAAAGATTGTGATCTATTTTAGACAATCTCATAAATCAGTTATCTTATAATTAAATCTGAGAATCATTTACATAAATTCTCGGAACACTTGAGCTTTAAATGAGATGAGATATGCTCTTCTAAGTTATTCTTATAAATTTGAAATCTAAATCTTAAGTTGTAATTGCATTAAAGTTGTATTAATCTCTATAATATAATATCCAAAAATGTCTGTTGTTTGTGTGACTGCTTATAGGCTCGGCCCCTGGACATGATAGAAACATGAGACTGGCGTCAAAAGAACCAGAATGACCTGAAGTGGAAATTTTTGAAAAAAAATTTCCCGAAAAGTGACCAGTGGCCAAATTACCGAAGTAAAATGTTTCACCCCTAATGCTTTTCTATGGGAAAAGTTTTAAATAAAGCTAATAGACTATAAAGACTTCTTGAGTGACCACTTTTACCTAATTGATCAATTTTAACGAATTTTCTCGAAGCATTTCTAAACAAGCCCGCGATATTGCCCAAGCCTGACCTAAAGTAACCTAAGTAAGGATAGGTCAGATCGCGAACCTTAGGTTATGTTAGGTTCAGATTTGGGCAATATATTGGGGTGAGTTAGTGAGAGTTATTAGCTTACGGGTTACGGACCAACAGGTCAGTCACGAGTTCTAACGATTCAAATTTGTTATATATTTTTACCGTTCATTGAACGGGCGAACTGTCTGGTTTTTGCATGTTATTTACTCTTAATATTTAGCGTATTAATAATTATAATTTATAAAGTATTAATAATTCATTAGAGTCTAAATAAATTTGTTTTCATTACTTTGATTCGGGAAAAATAATCCATTTATAGAATTAAAGTTTCGATTATATAAGTATTTTATTTATTTTTGAAAAGAATTAATGAATAAATAATTAAAAATTAGTCATCATTTAGTTTATCATTTAAAATATTTAAATAACTTAAGCAAAAAATAAGGTTTTTTTTCAACAACTTCGAGGTCTTGAATGCTTGAAATGCACATAAGTTTAAAATATGTTACATTATATATAAATTATTTTTAATATCTTTTAACAATTGGTAACAACATTTTTATCAGTTTGTAAAGTCTTCTCTATTTGTTCATAACTCGGCGGTGGTTCATATGTTGGCGGAAGAACGAACGAAGGATTACCAAAGCTTCTATTTCCACAATGAATAGTTTCCTGATCTGTTTCGTGTCTATGTCCGGGAATCTGTCTATTATTGTCGCGAATAAATGCACGAAAATTAGATATCGTTGAAACTTGTGGTGAAGTTTCCCGATTATTATTAGAATTCGTCAATGCGTTATGAGAGATAACAATACGTATTATTCCAACGACTATTAAAATGACGCTTAAAATGCTGAGCACTGATATAACAGTAACTGAAATACTACCAAATGCTAGTTTTGCGATCAAAGCAATGAAGAATATACAAACACCTAATCGAAGAACTAATTTTCCCAAATAATAGAAGTCGCGGTGATAGTTATCATTAGATCTTGTGCATTCAGTACCAGAACTATTATTATTATTATTGTTTTCCATTTTGAAAATAATTAAACTTATAAATTAATTAAGATATGAATGCCTTTCGTTTTTTGTAACTCAATGTAATCATAGAATAAAATAACTCATTCTCTTATCAGTGAATGTCAAGGAAAAAGAATGCGTTTGGAAGGAATAGAAAATAGTTGCTCAGAGTTACTGCACCTCTATCTCAATTCTTATCTCTTTATTATTGAGACAAATCAGTTATCACTTAATTAGAGCGATTCGCGGAACTTGAACAACCTTTTTTCAAACTTATTCTCATTATTGAATCAAATGATTCACTCAATATTTCAAATTTGTTGATGTTTTTGCTTTTTGATGATTGACTGCTATCGTAAACAAAATTTAAATTTGAAAGTTTTATCAATAACTCTCTCGTCAATTGTTTTAATATTAACTTTAGTTTTATAACAATTCGTACAAATGTTTCGCAATAGAGCATAACTTTCATTGATTATCTGCCCCAAGCTTTATACGATTCTTGACTATTGCGAGCTTTAAATTGATATTAACTGTGAATTCAATAACCAATAGTTGTTGAGCAAAAAAACCAAAATTTGTCGCGAATAATAATTGAAGAAATTTTGTGATTTTCAGAGAAAACATTCAAAAAATTTATTAATTAGATGTCAATATAAGCACTATTTTTATATTATACATAAATCTATTATAAGCTAATTATTATTTATAATTATTATTGAGATAACAATTAATTCCTAATAACTGAAGACTAATAGAAATTTCTAAAACAAATTTAAGTCCATTTGTCAGGAAAGTAATAGTCTTCGTATTGTCGCGGATTTCTGTGAGCGTACCACTCATTGCTTATGACGTCAGGGAGAGCTCCTTCAGGTAGAGTTTTATAGACGGGTCGACCCCAAAGAGTGCCGACCTTCCAATCGGGCACATCCTTCATGAGCTCTCTCTCCACTTCTCTATTATATCTCATATGACGTAAGTAACTATCGATTAGAAGGAAAACAAAACTTAATTTAAATTTAACTTAATTAAAATATAAATTAATGGCTCAAACCTTCGGTCCCTTTCGGCCTGAATGAGAGGTTCGATAGCATTGAAGTGATCGAATCGCTCGACCGACAGTTTGCCCATATATGCCTTTCGACGCCTATAATAATATGACCCGTACGCTAAAGTACAAACATTGAAGGCTACGAACGTCCAGTCTTTTAATTCAATTATTAATTAATTAGTTATTATTTTTAAATATAATATTTATAATAAATACTTTTAAATAGTTTTTGTGGTAAAACTCGTTCGTAATGAATGTTTCCGTAACCGCCTTTTGGAGGCATCTCTTGTTTGAAACCATTCGCTGTCGTCGAAGACATTCTTCTCTTTCTTATATTTTTATTAATTTATTAAAAATTGATTCAATTTATTAATTAATTATTAATTCATTTCAATTAAATTGATAACAAAACTTGTTCTTTAACCTTAAATGAAAACAAACTCTATTTAGGGATCATTTAGTCATTAATTTTTGTTGTTTTCAAAAATACTTTTGAAATTTATTCAAAATATTAACTAAAGAACAAAAACAAAAAAAGTTTTTATTCAAATAATTGAAAACTTTGTATAAAATAATATTAAAATAAATAAATAATTAATTAATGATTAAATAAATTTCTAAATAAACTCGAAAATTTCTCAAGTATTAATTTTAGTTAAAATATTGAACATAAATAATGTCAATAAAACTCTTGTTCACAAAGTCTTAATTCAATGCTTTTTCAGTTACTTTCAAATGAATAATAAAAAGTTGTTATTTATGTTAATATTTTATGTTTTAAAGAAAGGCATGTTTTGAATGTGTTTTACATTTTTTAAAAGTAAATATTAAAAAATAAAATCGTTTAATATTTTTTGATTATAAAAATGGGTCGAAAAAAATTGATTTTAGAGATCAATAATAGATCAACAGATGATGAAAGCGATGACAACTCATCATTTAATGGAACTGATGATGAATTACAAGAAGCGTTTGCGAGCGGAGACCTCAAGACTGGACTCAATAGTTTGGTTGCCTTAAGACCTATTGAACAACATATCAATAATAGAAATGGTATTAAAGATAAGTTAAATCAAATCAAATTGAATTACGATTGGGTCGAAAGACTAGATTTGGTGAATGTGGCTACAAATGTCTCTCAAGATTTAGTCCAACAATACGGAGACATCAATATTAAAGTAAACAAAAAGGGACAAATCAGTGGCGAAGAACTCATTAATAGCGATAAATCAGATCATGATTTCAAGCGAGAAATGCTTTTCTATAGACAGGCACGGAGTTGTGTCTTAGAAGCCATTCCTAAACTTCATAAGTTGAGAATAATCACTAAAAGACCTGACGATTATTTCGCAGAAATGGCCAAAACTGATGACCACATGAAGAAAGTCAGAGAAAACTTAATTCATAGACAAACAGCTATTGAGGCCTCAGAAAAGGCTAAAAAATTAAGAGAATTGAGAAAATATGGCAAAAAAATACAACAGGAAGTGATGATTAAGAGACAAAAAGACAAGAGAGAAATGATGGATAAGTTGAAAAAGTTTAAGAAAGGAAGAGAAGAAAATCTCGATTTTCTCGATAATAATCATAACGTTAATGATAATAAAGGAAAAGCCAAAAAATCAATGACTAAACAAAATCAAAAACAAAAATATAAACAATCGAAGTATGGATTCGGTGGTCAAAAGAAGAGATCCAAATATAATACTGCAGAGAGTTCTGCAGAAATGAATAAATTTAGTCGAAAAAGAAACGCAAAGCCAACGAATAAGAAACAAAGACCCGGAAAATCGAAAAGACAGAACATGAAGAACAAAAGAAAATAATTAATTGATATTTTGGCCATCGATTTAAACATCTCTTACTTTATTTGAATGTTCGATAAATTGTTGAAAAATTATTGTAATTGTAATAAATTTTATGAATGAAATAATTTTAAATGATTTCAATTTTTTTGAACAATTTATTTTTAAATATTAATAAAACATAATTTTGTGAATCAGTGAAACATTTTATTAATTAAATGAAAAACATGTTATTCTCATGAAAGTTATTGCGAGAAAATGTCTTAAATATATTTTTAATAAGTGTTCAGTTGAATAATCAAAAGCTTGTCTAACAATAAATGTTTGTTGAAAAGAAACGAAAAATTAAGAAAATCTTTGTTATAATCTATGACTTAATACTTCAGCAATTATTTTGTCGATTCAAAGATTGGAATGCATTTGAATCGAATCAAAGAAATAGAGATTATATAAAATAATAATTTGTTTTACATTTCAATTGAAATAAAAGATAAAATCAAAAATCAATTAATTGAAAATATAGGTAATGACAAAAAATAACTATTAAATAAATTTTAATTCTAAGTAATTATCAAATTATTTGAATTTTTGATCTGAATCTCAATGAAAGAAAACTAATAAAAATAGAAGAAAATAACCAAATATTTAAAGAAAATTTAAGATTAAAGCTAACATTGACTTAAAAGAAAAGAATTAGTGGAATGAGATTATATTTGAATTTGGTCTAAAATAATTTGAATAATGAGAAACTTAACTAATGTTTGTCTGTTTGGGACATTCGAAATGAATAATTGCAAACTCTGAATCATTAGGTGGAGACTTAATACCAGTTATTCGAATCCATCGGACAATTCGAAGACGTCCGAATTGGATGGTTTGCCAGGACTTTCGTCTCCTGAAGACATCACTATTTCCGTCTTTGATTGTGTGCCAATCGTCTTCTTCGTTATGTTTGATTTGGACTTTGAAATCATAGGTGCGATCGTCTAAATCCCATAATCGAAACCGAATCGAGTCTATGAGACAGGTTTGAGGCAAATAAAACTCTAAAGACTTTCCGTCACCGACAATGTGGTAATAATAAAATCTTTCTTTTTCTCTTTTGGGCGCGTCTGACATACAATACGTGAAACCATTGGTTTGTTTTTCATCGAAATAATGTTTAATTTCTGGTAATGGATATCTAATGATGTCGTGCTTTGGAATCAAGTATTTAGTCTCAGAGTCAAAATTGAGCTCAACATTAGCTCTTTTGCAGAGAAAAAATTCTTCCCTCAGGTTTTGAATCTCGAATTCATTGTCCGATTCTTTTTCGATGCAAACAATTCGGACGTATTTGAGTCGCTGTTCTTTAAAGTAAAACCAATTCCAAGATTTAGACCAAATTTCTTCATTTTGCAGAACAAGTGTCCAATTGTTGCGATCATTAGATATGTAAACATTGAAACAAATTTCGTCGATTTCGGGCAAAAGAAAATGAATATAATTATTATAACGACTTTTGTCAAAAGCAAACGTTAAGACATTTTTGTCATCAGTTTCTTGAATGTCTTTCTTGAGAAATAATTCCTTCATTTGGAGCGCATTGCTGTCCATAAATCTTACGCAGTCTTCCATTAATGGTTTATTTCTGGTACACTTTGAAATGTGATACAAGTCGTCAACAGTTTCAATATTGAGACAATTGTCGACACATTTCTGGAGTTCAAAAGCGATCGAATCAACCAATGAATTGAATTTTAGTTTATATGCAGTTAAGGCCAATTCGATGCCATTCTTGGGCTCGAAGTTAACGACTCCGGTGTAGATGTAATCGAGAAGATATTCGAACGCCTGAGGAGTAGTTCCACTCATTTGGAAAATGTTGGCCTTTTCGCAGTTCTGTTTTTGAGCCAATTTTTTGTCCTTTTCTATTAAGTCTTTAACTAATTGTCGTTTAGATGAAAATAGATTCAGAACTTCTGAATGAGACGCAAATTCTTTGTTATCAACAATAAACTTAATGTCTGGCGGTTTGCGCGACAGGTCTTTGTTTATTTCTTTCATTTCTTTGAACTCATCCAATAAGTTGTGGTCAATAATTATCTTTATGTCGTTTGCGTTGCATTTCTTATGCAAAGCATTTATTTCTCCACTATTTGAGCGCTTGTTTGACATTTTTATTGATTGCAATTATCAATAACTAAACAATTAATTCTAAGAAAAACCTGTTAATACATTTGAGGCTCACTGAATGAATAACTGATAAAAAGCGCAAAACTTAACACAAATCACTTTTTGGGGTTTGTCTCCAAATCTAATTTTCAATTTATTGATCATTTTTATTACAGTTTTATGTAATGTTTATATTTTATATGTTTTATGACTTTCGAGAAATATTAGATCAATATTTCTTATGCTTTATTTAAGTTAAAATTAGAAAAACTTTCAATTCTTTTTCGCATAAATTGGTTATTAGCATAAAAAATAGTTCATTAATAGATATTTGATATGATATTACTGTTGGCTTAACAAAAAATAATCAATTCTCAAATACATATCAAACTTCAAACAATAGTTTTAACTTTAAGAAAGTTCAAAGAGTATTGAAATGAATGAAACCAAAACCAAAACCAAATCAAAATCTTCTATTAATGAAAGAAGAAATGAATCGATTTTTTTCAATTATTAGAATCTCATTAAAAATACAATAAATTTTGAAAAACAAATATAAATATAACTTAAACTCTAATTTATTAATGAATTCGTTAATAACAGAATAGAAGCAATAATTTGATTAAAATAAATATTGATCTATAGTTTGTTCAGCAAAATATCGAAAGTAAATATTGATAAGCATTTGATTAGATATAATATAGAAATAGTGTTAAATACTGAACACTTAAACTATTTGTACGATACTTAGAAAAACTAATTTCTTGTAACAGTTCTATAAAATGCTCTCAAATCAATTAATTAAAGTTTACGAATTAAAATTGAGCTAAAAAGCTATCGAAATTTAAATTAATTAATAATTCTAAAAGTTTGTCCAATTAATAGTGTTTCTAAAATACTGTAGAAAACATTGCAAAACTTTATGGAAAAAATTTTAATTCACGCAAAAGTACTATTCGTGGACTCATCGGCAACAATATTTGAACGATTTTTATCTTTAATTCCGTAATGGACTGTAACGGCATCTCCGGCAACATTGACCAGACATTGAGCCTATATTTAAATTTACAAATGTTTAGTTATATTACTATTGATTTGAAAAATTCAATTATTCATTGAATTGATTAAAAAAAAGACCTGATTTTTATGAGGATTATAAAGAAGTAAAAGTTGGGTTATATGGAAAGAAGTCATTGCATTTCCTCCTAATGAGGAGACGTGTGATCGAACAATAGCAAAGACTTCAGTCATGAAACAGTGCATAAATCCATTCAAACCTCCGCACTATTTAAATAAATATAAAGATTAAAATGAAAGTTAATAATAAAGAGATGAAAACAAATACCTCTCTAATACTACTGCTTTCTCTGATAAAGAAAAAATCTAAATTTCCTAAATAGTTATCAATATGACCTCCAGGTATATAAGACAAAGGCGTCAATTCAATTCCAAAGTGCTCGTTAGTTAAAGACTAAAATTTGAAAAAATTAGAATTTAAAATAATTAAATTTAAACAAATAAATCTCACGTGATATAGAGCTCCAGTCGATGATATTTGTAAATTTGGATCATTTGTTTTTTGGTCTTCCATTGCATCCATTGTGAACATGAGATCATTATCGCCTCCGTCCCAATTGGCTATACATTGATTTCAATTTAAATAACAATATTTGCATAAAATATTAGAATAAATACCGGTATGTCTTCTATTCCTTGCAATTGGTTTAATAGGAGGACCAATACCTATTGCAGTGCCGACAACTGTAATTTGGACTAAATCTGCTTCCGGCAAATCGACCCTAAATTTTAAATCAGTCAAACAACAGGGAATAAGTCGACGAAATTTGACAAAAAGACTCTGAAAAGAGAATTATAAATGAAAAAATGAATAACAAATTTGGAGTTGAATTGATAATATTAAGGGATGAACGCTAACCTGTATAACCCAATCGAACTGATGACCAAATTGTTTAAGGGATGTTAATTTTGCGCGATATACCTGAGAAAACATTTGTAAATTGCAAACTAATTGATCAATCATTCCGGGCAATCGCTCAGAATTGCAAATTTCATATCCTTTTGGAACTTCTGAATCGATCATTAGTGATATAATATCGGCGTCTTCTGTATCGTCGACTTCAAGCAAAACACAACTCTCTTTATTGCCATTATTTAAATCAATTTTAGGATTAGAAATGCCTTCAATTAAGACATCGTTGTCTTCGATTTCTTCTTCTTTGTCGTCAGTATTGGAAACTCCATTGAGTACATTATTATTGCATAGCGAGAGGTTATAGTGTTCACGATTTCGAGCAATACTTTCAAGAATTAGTGTTTGAATTTCATTCAATTTTGAGCATTGAATTCCTTTGCCCGAAGATATTTTTGGTGGAGTTGGAGGTGATAAAGCTGAGAGGAAAGCACCCGTTCCTGTGGCGATCGCTACTAACATATTCTCACCAAAAGACACTTGAACTGAGATATTGAATAAGCCATTCATGCCTTTCACTTTCAATTTGCTCAATAGTTGTCGATGTAATTCATATTCCAAAAATGGAAGTCCCTATCGATTGAGACAATGATTCAAAATTCAAAATTCAAATACAACATAAAATTAATTTAAATAATTAATTATTACATCAGAAATTTCTTTAGCGCATTGTTCGCCTTTAGTTTCACGTTTAGATCTGCAAACTCTGGCCTGAATGATAGTCCCGTGACCACTGATAGGAATGGTTAGCGGCGGTTCAATAGTCATGAACAGAACGTCAGGCACTTTGGCTTTTTTGCAAATCGCACACTTGACTAATGTTGCGGGAAATGGCACTGAAGTCTCTGAGTATGGAATGTGACATAAATGACAGTTACTTTGATTCGAGCCTTTTTCATCCAAATGCGTAAAATTTCGCGCAGCGTTTATGTCGATCTTAAGAGATTTATTGCCTAAATGTTGTTCGTTATCGTTGACTAAATCTTTTTTCTCACTTTGTGGTTGATTTGATATATTGAGAGCATTGGTTTGATTTATTAGATTAGAAATGGTTTGTTCTGAATCAGCAGTTTTCAGGATAGCTGCGGTTCCGCTCGCAGACAATATGCATATTTCATCGCAAATATAAGTAGATTCGGTATAACCTAATACTGCATTACATGCAAGAGCTCTATTATGCGATCGAATTTCTTTTCTGAGTTCTGTCCACCAAACGTCGCGAGTCTCGGGATCGTCCGGATTATTGATTTGATCTATAAATTTGATTTAAATGGGAATTTATGAAAGTTTTTTTTTGAAAAAACCTAATATATAAAAATAATTAAACCTAAGAGTTTGACAGAACGCGCAGAAACAACTCCTCCGATATGAAGGATAAGATTCTCTGGAAATGATTTCATTGTAATGAATGGATATTCCTTTCAAAAGTAAAAAGAAACCAATTAATAAATGATTGAATAAGATTAGGGAAAAAAACTCTTTTCTTACTAATAGATGCAGACTTTCGGGGGAAATCATAAATTTTTGAACCATTCGATTGCCCGAACCGCCACCGCATGATCCACTCGAATGACTGCCGGAATGAGCTTTGATTCGGAAATTTAATATAAAAATAAATTTATTTTAATGAACAAAGAAATAACTGATTGCAAACCTTTAGGCGTTACACTCAAATCAGATTCTGATAGTCTTCGACCAAAAACAGCTAAATGACTAGTCTTTGTGGGCGAACCAGATTTGAGTGGTGTCATAATAGGAGCAGTGCATGGAATTGGACTAATCGGTAGTGTTGCTAATGGTGGAGAAGACGAAACCAAACTATTATCTTCATTAAGATTTGGTGACCTACTCAACAAAATGGGATGAGAGTCACGAACGTTGTTGGTTGAAGTCAATGTAGTTGAGGGTCGCGTTACTGTCACAGGTTGTGATGCAACACGTTTTAAAGGCTTATATGGCTTAATATCAATGACCCGAAGAGTAGTCTCAGCTTCGAGTGAAACTTCAATTTCTGTTTTTTTATTTTTTCTGACTGAATGTCTAATTAGTTTGAATAGTGATGAAGAGAATCGAGGGGAAGGGGAAGGACTTCTATTTCTTTGAATTGGTGGAGAGGGAGAGGATTTTGATGACCAGTTCGGGTTATAAGAAACATTATTATTCGAAAGAAATGCAACACCAGTTAGAGATTGACTATTGGAGACGTACTGAGACTTCAAATCATTGACTGAAACGCTATTTTTATAATATTGATAGTAATAATAACGAATAAAACCAGACAATAGACATAGACAGCCATAGATATAGATATTATAGAGATAAGAGAAATAGAAAAAAATAAAGAAAAAGACAAATTTGTAAAGTATAAGTCAATTTGTGCCTAAACTAAAAGAAGCGTAAAGTTATTCAATTTAAAGGTTAACTATAATTTTCCTTTCATTAAATAATTTTGTTAAAAGTGTTTCTCATTTAATGTTTAGTGTCTATAAATCTAAAGAGCGCTCACTCGGAAAGGTTTCCAAACTGTGAAGAAAGTGATCCCGTGTTATGAGTCGGTCCTATTTTGTTAAGAAGAACAGCAGTTCCAATGCCTCGAACAACAATTCCTGACTCGCCCTCCATATCAAAGTATTGCTGATAACTATTGATTGAAAAAAAAATTAAATAAATTGAATGATTAATTAGAAAACTAAATGAATAAGTGGTCAAACCCGACGACAGCATTTCCGCCCAAATCGATAGCTTTGATACCAATT
The DNA here is from genome assembly GCA_034697245.1 of Malaconothrus monodactylus. Taxonomy (NCBI): domain Eukaryota; kingdom Metazoa; phylum Arthropoda; class Arachnida; order Sarcoptiformes; family Malaconothridae; genus Malaconothrus; species Malaconothrus monodactylus. Next base: position 10,959 of record JAQIWZ010000283.1, on the reverse strand, counting down.
TTTCGCTGGACTTCACCTGAAATTTTAGAGAACAACGTCTGTCGCGCTTCGTTTGAGGCTCGAGGAGTTCGGATCTTATCAATCCATTGGTATTCCGGGTCGTGATTGACGACAAGCTCTTCAACAAAGCCTAGAATCGCTTCACACGAATACCCAGAAGGAATGGCCGGAGAATAAAAGAACTTAAAACCACACGAGGACTGACGATAACGATTGGCATCTGAGAAGAGCGCGACTTTCACCACACAATTGACTTCCCCTCTGATCCCATGCATTGTGTCATATATTGGAAACCAACCGCTCATCACATGTTTGGAATCGCGACTCAGCAAAGGATTCAAATCGATGTAAACCTTTCCGATGGCATCGTTTGCACTATAGGTGTCGTAATCCATAATCCGGATTTGCAACGGCTCGTCCTGTAGTTCTTCGTCATCGACTTCAAATCGAAACCATTCGGAATTCCAGTAGGGGTTAAGTGAACGCCGATATACTTCTGTCTTATATGTGGTGTTTCCCAACTTTACCTTTAATTTAAATTCAATTTCATTTTTAATTTATATTTAAATATCAATTAGTAATAAAAAATAATTAATAAATAGATAACAACTTCGACGAAGGCATCGGAGGTATCGCTAGACTTGTCCATCACCGGTAAGTTCCTTCCAGCCAATACCCGAACTTTGACCTTTCCGGGCATTATTGATTCCAATCATAAGTCAATCTATGATTAAATGAATTTATGGCACAATTTCTGCATTGCTTTTATTTTTGGTTTTATTGCTATTTTTTTATTACATATTTTGTTATTATTGAAAACGCATGCGCTCTTCACAAACACACTCTTCAAATCGTTATCACTAAACACTTATATGATATAACATTTATTATGCAATTGTTTTTCATTAGAACTTAACGCTAAACTTGTGTTCTTTATCGAAGCGAAGATTTTTTTATTTTATTTTTTTTTGTTGATAAATCTATAAATAAATAGGCTTTAAATAATGGATGAAATTTATCAACAGTTTAAATACATATGACATCAAATTAGGCTTTAATGCGAATAAAAAAACTTTGATTAAACTTTGAAAAAATAATATATTATTTTTGTTAAGTAAAGAATATTCCTGTGTATAGATTAAGACTTATTTGCTTTGATATACTTAAGGAAAATAACGAATTCAATTAATTTCTATTATATAAATAAATGAACTTTCATTTAATCTATCAATAGTTGATTTATAGATTTTTCAAACTCTCCAAACTATAGAAATCAATCCTCTATTTTATAAAAGAGAGATTAAATGAAAATTTTTCAAAAGTCTAATCCCAACAACAAATTGATGAACTATAGAAAAATATTATCATTAATCAATTATTTGCGTTTAATTAATGAAAAACTATAACTAAACTAGAACCAGCGGTAAGAGGGGTTACCGGGCAGAGGGTTTTGAGAAGTGGAAAACATAGCTCTACTGTGGAGTCATATTGTTTAAAAATTTTAGAAGAATTGAATTTAAACTTTAGGAGTTATGATTTTTTAAAGCCATTTTCTTATAATGGGCCCTATGGCAGAAAATTTATTTTTAAAAATTAATTCCCGCCAAACGCTAACTTTTATTTTCTTCAAACTTTGTCAATTGAAATATCATCAATAGCTGCCAATTCTGGGAAAATCTAGTTCGGGCTTTAGAACTTTTACATAATTAACTTTACTTTTACATAAAGACTTCTATTACTTATCTTCAGAACCTATTCTATATACAAAAGCATACAACAAAATAAGAAATTATTTTTCATAGGGTTAGAGCTCTAAAGCCTGAATGAGATTTTCCCAGAATTGGCAGCTATTGATGATATTTGAATTGACAAAGTTTGAAGAAAATAAAAGTTAGCGTTTGGCGGGAATTAATTTTTAAAAATAAATTTTCTGCCATAGGGCCCATTATAAGAAAATGACTTTAAAAAATCACAACTCCTAAAGTTTAAATTCAATTCTTCTAAAATTTTTATGCAATATGACCCCAAAGTAGAGCTATATTTTGCAACTCTCAAAACCCTCCGCCCAGTAACCCCCCTTATCGCTGGTTCTACTTTATGGCTAGATAATCAGGTGAAGAGTTTTGTCAATAAAATGTAATCCAATTGTAATTATCAGCTAATGAACTCATATTTGGATTAGGAATTTATAAAACTATAGTTTTGAAAATAATATAATTATTCAATACATTATTATTGCGTTTCGTTACGTCGCAAACACTTTTATCATATCATTCCTATTTTTGAAAACCTCATTCCCTTATCATTTGTTTTGCAATTAAGAGATAACTTTCGCACAATAGCTTTACATTCATTTTGAAATTATTTAGTAATGAATTACTTTTTGTTTTAATTTTTTTCGACCAAATATTCATTACATTAATTGAATTGCCTGAAAATGAATGACCAAGAGACGAGTAGCAGTTATAGAGAACTTAATTCAAAATTCAAAACTGGAAAAATATTAGTTCATTTTGGAGTGGGTGTGTTTTGCATCGGAATTATGTTGAAATTTATTTTCCCTAGTGTTATGATATTTTTCGTGTTAATTCCGATTCTGATTGGAATAGTTCTTATTTGTTTTGGTGTCTATAAAATGAGATTTGCCTCAAAATTATTGCAAAGACACGTTTCAGAAAGAGCGAGATTTGCAATATCTGTGATATCTTCAAATGCACACACTATGAGAAGTGAAGAATCAGTCAATACATCTCCAAAGCCACCAGACTATGAATCGCCTCCTGATTATCAAGAGGTTATTTTCGAATCTATAAATAAGAAATAGATCTCAAATAGATCTATAAATAGCATCAATAAGAAATGTTCGACAAACCATTCAAATCAACTTTGAAATTACAAAATCTTTAATGGTTTTGGATTCATTTGTTAAACAATTGTTGAGCAAGTTTTGTGGTTAAAATCAGCTATAAGTTAGTGGACACAAAAAATTGTCACATTTGAAAATAATTTCAAAGGAAAATCATTTTTGACATTTGCATTGAATGCTTTTCAAAATTTAAAATTAAATCGTTATTTCAACTTAAGTCTAACTAATTAAAAATAATTTAAGTAAACGAAGATATAGATAATGTGAAAGTTTAATATTTATTTTTTAATTCGTTTTATCAATATATGAGTTCATAAATTAAATAAATTTAGCTTTAAAAATATGAAAATTTATTTTAAAAGGAAAAAAATAATCGAATAGAAAAATATTTTCAAGTGAAAAATTTATTGAATTTCATTATTATTATTAAAGTTATGATTCAGTTGTTCTCCACTTTATATCCGGACTGGTTATTGATAGGAAACTCTAATTTATTTGATAGACAGAATATTAACTTTACTGAAATTCCTGTCTTTAAAGGAGTAACTCATTTAAAATGAAGACTTACCGTAAAGTTGTTTAGTCGTCTAAAATATAAATATAAGTGATAAATGGCTATAATTGGAATCGCAATCACAGAACATAGAGTCAAAGACCAACCAATATATACAGACCAATGAGGAAATGTATAGTCACCATAAGATGGTTCAGATGTTCTCATGAAAGAGAGTATTAATAGAACCTTATAGAGAGAATATAATGTATTCATTAAGAAATTGACTTCAAAAAAATATAATATAATATAATATAATAAAACTTACGAATATAAGAGCGGGACAAACAAATTGCCAAATGATTTTCCAATAAAGTCTTGGGAAAGGATAATAACCTAACATTTCTTTGATATTATTCATAAATCTGTCCATTCCATAAACCCATGCAATGGCTGTGATTTCTGTCAATCCAATAATCATCGCAGCAATAGTTGCACAATAATTATCAACCAATTGGAAAATATACATTCCTGCCTGTACTTAATGAACAAAACTATCAAATTATGTTCAAAAAAATTTGAAAAATTCTAACATTTGTGCAAAAAACGAGTCCACAACAAAACATCAAGAGGCAAACGACGGCCACAATTAAAGTTTTAAATTTACGCATTTCTGGTTTGAAATCAAAAGCTGTTGTGAGAATGCTTTCCATTGTTGAGAATTGTGTTCCAAACCCTAATAGCAATAACATTAAAAAGAATACTATTGACCAAATCTGACCGAATGGAAACCTCGCGACCGCATCAGGATATAGAATGAATGCCAAACCGGCACCTTTCGTGGCAACATCTGATATTTCAACCCCTCGTTCGTGGGCTATCGATCCCATGTATGAAAATAAGACAATTCCAGCAAAAATACTGGTGAAACTGAAAATTTTCAAAAATTGAACTAAAAATTATTGCATAATTCTTGAATCACATAACTGTTTGAAATTGAAACCTTAAGGCATTCAAAACATACCTATTTCCAAATGCCACGATTAGAGCGTCTTTCATTATGTTGTTATCAAATTTATTATAACTGCTGAGTGTAATCACTGTTCCCCAAGCAATTCCTTAATTAATGAAGAAAAAAAATTCAATAAATTCTTAATAAATAGCTACAAATCCCTAATACCCAGAGAGAAAAATATCTGTTCGCAGGCATCGACCCAAACAGAAGATTCAATTAATTTTCCCCAATCAGGGGTCAGTAAGAATTTGATGCCATTACCAGAGCCCTCGAGTAGGAGACCACGAATTAACAGTATTGTAAGACAAATGTAAGGGAATATAGCAGTAAAATATGCCGCCTGTAAGTCATATCAAAGTGGATCAAAATAAAAATATTAATCATTTACTTTTAAACTCACTTTTCCAATAGTTTTAATACCCTTTGAAAGACAAAGAAAAACACAAAACCAACCAATAAATAAACATAAAACTATTCTCCAATTCAATGTACTGAAGTCTTCGATAGAATCACTTAAATTAAGTACTCGTTGACTATAAAATTCAAAATGAAATCTAACCATTGAGTTTCAGACTGAATGCAAAATTTTTTTCTCACTGAAAGTACTCATCGCTTGGACTTTTGAATATGGGATTTGAAGTTTCATTAATATTGGTTTTATTAATTACTCGACACATATCTGTATTCCATTCGTTATCTGAAATTATGGAAATATTTCAAAATCAAACATTTTCCGAAACTCTATGATAACAGAATTCTCAATTAGAAGCCTTACCACAAGAACTCCAGGGAAGGTCGTTTAGTGTGAATGATGCAGAAAAGAAATACATAGTCCATGCAATCAACATATTATAATATATTGCCAGCAGTCCTACCATTATGATCATAGCCCAACCAATTCCTTTGAATATCGGCATAAATCTGAAGAATGTGAGAAAAAATTACTAAGGATTTAAAGATAAGGAAAATTTCTTACGTCCAAACTGTGACTGTTCCTCGACCTGAAATTATAATCATATACTTATTTATAAATTATAAATTCAATACTAAATGCAAGAAATTATTGACCTGAATATTGTCCTAAAGACATCTCAATTATTAGAAAAGGAAAGCCGAGAAATATAACAACCAATATGTAAGGAATCATAAAAGCACCTGAATATCAATGAAAATTAATTATGTTTCTAATTCAAACATATAGTAATATCTAAAACGAATGTAAGTTATACCGCCTCCGTTTCTGTAACAAATATATGGAAATCTCCAAACATTACCTTAAATAATAAACAAAAATTGTTATAATTTCATTTTTATTTAGCTTTATGTAATACTATTACCAAAACCGACTACAAATGAAAGACACGTTAAAATAAATTCTATCTTTGTTGACCATTTGCCTCTTTGAACATCGTCTTCATTAGTAACTAAAGTTCCAATATTGTCGATAACAGTTTCAGTTTCTTTAGATTTTTCATCAGAACCTGATTGGAGTTTAGATTCATTGTCTCTCACATTAAATTCACTTAATCGTTGTGCTTTTTTCGATTCATTCATTTTTGAGCTCAATTTAGAAAATAATAAAAAATAAAAATGATCACAAAAATAAAATCATTTATGAGTATTAAAAAATGAATATTTTTTTGCGTATTGCACCACACTCTCTATGTATAATATGTATAAAACTTTTAATTTTTCAAATTTCACGAGTTCGTGAGTTTTCAAATTTCACGAGCTCTGTAATCATGAGCATAACAATGAATCAAATTCTTGATGAAACATTGAAACAATAAAGAAAGAAAGTATATTTCAATGAAAATGAAGAAAAAAATGAAACATTTATACAATAAAATGATCGGAATGTTATAATACTTTTTATATGATGCCAATAATTTTTATTGTCATTGCGTAGAAGTAAAGTACAGTGGAAAACAACACTATCTCACAATAAAATATTAAATAATTGAATCTTTAATTGTTTCTTAACTAGTAGTCAAATAAAATGAATAGTAAATAAAGAAATGGTTTTTATTTGTAACTCATTTGTTTGTCAATGACTAAAGCATTTTGGAAACATCCAATTTTTTCCTGAAGTTCATCGAGAGCTTTAAATTATTGAGAGGTTAAGAAACATCAAAATTTTAAAATATTAAAAAGTAGGAAATACATTAAAAAAGTATATTTAAGTAGGAGATACTGAAAGTAACGATCAAACAACTAATCGAAACCATACTTCACTTAATCTGATATAAAAAATAGCCTGAAGATAATTTATTCTTAAATGTTCATTAGCTGTTTAAATAATTGCAAAGCATTGTTATAGAGAGTGATTCGTAAAAATAGGATTATTTTCTTATAACTATTATCTTTTTTTCTGGCGTCATAATTAATTATTTCGGTAACGAATTTGCAACAGACTTGTAGAGAGACAATTGTCTCGTCTTTAATTTCGAATCTTTTCATTATATTTTCCATCGATTTAAGCAATTTATAAATAATAAATAATCTCTCAAATTGAGAATAAACTGTTTCTAAGTTACAGTTAATGAGTTCAACGAATTTAATCATATAAGCAATGTCTCAAAGCTTTACTGCAAACAATTGAATTGGAAACATAATAAGTTTGTTATTAGAACTGTTAAAATGTATAAGAGTTTGAATTTGCTTATATTCTTGTTAGGGCTAACTTGTGCACAGCCTAATGATACTCTAGTATTAACATCTTTAGGTCCAATTCGTGGTAAAAGATATGAATTCAAAACGAAATTCTATCAAAAATCTATCAATGCGTTTATTGGTATGTGTCAAATAAATAAGTTTTGATGCTTTTAAAAATTCAATGAAAATCAATTATGAGTTCTAATAAATAGAGTTTTTCAAATATTTTAATACTTAAAAAAATCAATTAATAGTGAAATCACTTCAAAAGTTATTATAAAAAGTCTTAATTTTCAGTAATAATCGATTAATTTAGACATTTTCTGAATTTTGTAAATTTTGATAAATGTTATACAACGTATTTGAGTTAAAAAAATAACGATTTTCTATTCTATAAAGGAATTCCATTTGCGAAACCCCCGATCGGTGATTACAGATTCAAAGTATGTATAAGTCTTAGATTTTGAATAAAATCATTTACATTTTTAGTTTTATTTTTGTAATTTTTTTTAATGAAGTTATTTTTTCTTTGGTATATTCAAAGCTTCCGCAACCTATGGATAGCTGGAAAACAGAAAAAGATGTGTCAGACAATCGTGTTATGTGTCCACAAGTCAATCAAAGATTCAATTTTCAGCTTTCAAAACCTATACGCGAAGATGAGGACTGTCTTTATTTGAATATTTTTATTCCTTTGTCACCAGTAATAAAATTATTTCAAAATTTTCAATAACTATGTTTGCAGTTAAAGAATTTATAATTTAAATCAAAGATTTGATTTAGATATAAGAAAAGTCTTTTTAATCAATGATACTTTGCTATAATAGAAACCTACTAATGGTTTCCCAGTTATGGTTTACATACCGGGTGGACAGTTTCAATTCAGTGGCAAAGATTTTTATCCCCCCGACTATTTACTAGATAACGACATCATTCTTGTAACGATGAACTATCGCTTAGGAGTTTTAGGTCTATTATCAGGAATTTGACTTAGATTTGATTAAATAATTTGTTTTTCTTTAGGATTTTTGAGCACTGGTGACGATTCGTCTCCGGGAAACTTTGCAATACACGATCAAATCGCAGCACTTAAATGGATTTCAGCAAATATTAATTTGTTTGGCGGTAATTCACTGAACATAACTCTATTCGGTCACGATTCTGGTGCTATATCTGCTTCAATACTTTTAATATCTCCTCAATCTTGGGGTTTATTTCATAACGTTATGATTCTCGGCGGCTCTGTCTTCACACCTAATGCTTTGAAAAGATCTGACTTAAGAATGACTATAGCTTTCGCTCGAGTATTGAATTGCGAACTTATAAATCCAGTATTGGATCAAAATTTAAATAATTTCACTTTAAAATTAGTTGAATGCCTACGGAAGAAATCGGTTGAAGAATTGATGTCAGTTTCAAGACTTCCTGGACTTTATCCAAACACTTATCAATTTTCATTCGGTCCTACAATTGATAGTAATGTTTCGATGCCTGTAATAGTCGACTGGCCCATTAGATTATATCAATTGGGAAATTATTGGAAAGTACCTTTAGTCGGAGGACTCACTGTAAATGAGGGGTCACTCGAATATTTTTTACATTACGATAAGATCAGATATTGGACTCTCAGTGAAAAATTAAACTATTTATACAATCAGTTCCAATACAATGAGTTTTACGCAAAACTATTGTTCAAATCTGTTGATTGGTTTTATTTCAAGAGATGGAACCAAACAAATAGTATTTTTAATTCAAACTATAATAGAATCAATTATCCATACAATCAAAACAATAATCTCTTACCACAAAATCAGAATAAAGATTGGATCGATCAATTAAGAGAAGAACAAACTTTGATTGATGTAAGTTTTAATAACTTTTATTCAAAATATAGAGAGATTTAACTTTTGGTTCATTGCTTGAAATCTAAAACAAATTTTATTAATTGTTTCTTTTAAATAACAAGTCAATCGGCGATTTTCTCTATGGATCGGCCACTGTTTTACTACTGGATCTTCATTCACAAAATTTAAAATACACTTATTTGTATACACTTGAGCACAAAGGACTCAAATCGTTTGGGCCCTTACAGCGTAATGGGTCTCAAGCCATTCATCGCGATCAATATGGAGTCACACATATGGACGATATCTTTTATCTGTTTCCCACTCTATATAACACTAACGTAACGTCTCCTTATGACGAACCAGTTATCAGAACAATGTGTCAACACTTTGCAAATTTCGCGAAATTTGGAAGATTTTCAGAACTAAATCAATTCACAAATTTTCAACAGATCGGCAGTAATTGGATTCCATATTCAAGAGAAAAACCTTATTATCTTAAGTTTATATCACAGGGATCGCAAGCATTGCAAGGATTTCGGAGTGAATTCTTTAGCTTTTGGAACTATTTTATTAGAGAAATATTTGACGAAACTTTTAAAGTGAACGGAACTGATGGACAAATATCGGCTTCATTTATAGGAACAGTTCAATTGAGAGGAATGATTAAGTTTGGTGACAATAAATTTGTCATTTCCTAAACATTTTCTTTCAAATTATTTTGAATTATTATTCGTTCACTTCAACAAAAATATTTATACCTAAAGATAATTTTATAAGTTTTACCTTTTTTTAAATTTTAAATAATTTTTTTCTTTTTATTTTTGAATCTGCTCTTCATTCGAGCTGAAGGTATATTTATAACAATTTTTTTACAAATTGATAAAAGTTCAATAAATAAAAATTTTATTTTTAGCAGAAATTTAAAAAGTTTGAATATAAAAAACGTCTAAAACATAAATTTAATTCTTGAAAGAGTTTCAATTCAATTAATATATGATAAATTAAGAGTCGATTGCAATCAAACTTCTTCGATATTTTTGTTTGATTGACTTATCTTTGATCGACTTTCTGAAATTTCTTTAAATCTTTTTTGGCTGACTGTCCAAAATCCAACGCAACTAAATATTATGATAAGAATTGATACTATAAGTAGAATGAAGCCAATCATCAGAGCTTTATTATAACTTTCAATACTGATGTCTAGAAGCATTGCATATAATGAACCAGAAATACCAAAAAACAAAGCCCAACAGAAAACTCATAATGAGGTAAAATAATATAATTCGATACCAAAAGTTTGAGCCAAAAGATTCAGAATAACGCGTTTTGACACAATATCGATAAACAACGTTAACCAACACGAATATTAAAACACTCAATAAACTTGACAAAATTCCTGGTATTACAGCATATATAACTGATATAAAACTTCTGTTGGAATCATTGCATTCAGTAATAAGACATAAATTCAATATTGCGCTCAAGAGTATTATCGAATTGCATGAAAGGTATAGAAAAATACTCATTTCTGATAAATTGATTAATTTTATTGGTTTAAGATCTTCTGTTTGTATTGATCCTCCGATTTCACACTTATATCGCTGTTTATTAGGGTTTACTGTTTGGCTGCAAATATTCCATCTCTTCATTGATAGAAGCGATATAACTATTCTTTGTGTCTAAACCTTTTATTTCGAACGAATAAATAAAAATAAGACCATTTTGACAATTATGGCCTAAAATCAAATGACTTATATTAAGCATTGGCTCCAATCTGTTAAATATAACTCTAAGCTCTCTTCTATTTCCAACAACTATAACACTTCTTTCTGTAAATGATAATCAAAACTAAAAGTAAACAAATATATCTTAAAATCTTTAAAGAATGTGATCACAGACTTGACATCGAATAGGGTGTAATTATAATCCGAGTGATATGTCTGTCATGAGAATCGCGAATATCAGCTGAAATAGTGGTTTTGTCGATGAAAAAATTATTATTCTTATTTGAATCGAAAGTCAATTTGATTAAATATCTAAATTTAGTTTGACATGAATTACATCTGTCGTAATAATTCTCGAC
>JAQIWZ010000282.1:0-22601 GCA_034697245.1 Malaconothrus monodactylus | reverse complement strand
ATTCTCAAAATTGTTGCAAATTCAATGAATCTGAATCACAATTAATTTCTCAATAAGATCAGTTAAATAAAGCAGAATATATTTATGTGACGTCTGGTTGCGTTTTGGTTAAACCCTCAACCTGCCTTTCAAGAAAGTTTCATAATTTAGGTGTTGTATAATTCAATTTAGTACAATATCTGAGTTAGTTATCAAAAGCAACATTATTTCTAATTATTTCTTTTGCTCAAACTTACAGCTGTTCAAAGAAAGTTATGCCAATGAGTAAAGACTAAAGAGAATATTTCTTATTGTTTGCGAACTAATGGAATGGGTTCTTGAATGACTCATTCTTAACCATAAATAAAAAGTAACTTTTTTATGAAATTAAACCTAACCTGTATGTTATGAATTGACTTTAAAGTTGTTTTCATTGTTCCAAAGTTCGTCTCTACTAATCACTAGTCCTCAACTTTCAGAGATTAATGTCTAACTTTTTGGATTGACTACAGAGTATTTGTTTCTATAAACATCAATTTATATCTCTATGGAAACTGAATAATAAAATTGTCCAAAAGTTGCAATTATTAGAAAGAATTGATCGCAATTGATGAAAGATAAGAAAAATCGATTTGAATAAGAATTTAAATTATTATAAATAATGTCAATCAAATCAGATCAAGAGATAAAGCCAGTTATGACTAATCAAAGTATTGTGATTCAAGAAGAGAAACCATTCTTTATATTATGTAAACCGAAACTATTGCCACTCAAATCAATGACTTTAGAAAAGTTGGAGAAAATGCAGAGACAGGCGGAAGAAAAGGCAAAACAACTTATGCTTCAAAATGAACAGATCAACAATTGACTAATTATTCAATTTATAAGCAATGGCTTAAATGATATTGAGCTGCAATGAATGGAGAATTTCAAAGAATTTCAACAATTTTAATGCAATATTTTCGATCAATTTCTGTTTTTATTAAAGATAAGAAACAAAATAATAAGAAGAAAATAGAAGAAAATATTGTAAATAAAATCTTTTTCAAAAAAATCCCAGAATTGTGTTAAAACAAATATTTTTGAAAAATAATCAAAATTAAAATCTTTTCCCGTTCACCAAATCTAAGAAATAAAAGTAATATAAGACTTATATTATGGCATTTGAAAACTTTTGAAAATTTTTAAACCAATAAATTTATAATTATCACAAATATTGTAACCATTTTTCTCTTAATTACGTTAACTATATTGGAATGTAATGCTCTTTAAATATATATTAGTGTATGAATTGTATTATGAATTAACAATTTTATTAAAATTATAAAACTTGTAATGCTTTGATGTAACCATCGATACAATAGATTATTAATTGTATTAATAGAAGCATTGATTAACATCACATTCCAAATCCTCCTTTATTCATATTGGGCCACATTGTCTGACCTGAAGACTGCATATTCGGTGTTCGAGATGTCGTATCTGTAATTAGGAAAACATAAACATATTAGCGAATTAAACAATACTACTGTCTAATAACTCAATTAAATCATCCGATATTTAATACGAATTATTTTTAATGCAATCATAAATGAGTCGTATCTAAGATTAAAGTAATTCAATTAAAAACTTTAATTTTCAATATAAAATATCTCTTAACGAAAAATAACTCTCATGTGAAATATCTTTTGTCAAAATTTAAGTTTTAATCAATTTTCTAGTCTAATGAAAATCATTAATACGACTGAATAATGGGAAAAATAATCTTCAAAAAGATTTTTAGTACGAATTTAAAAATATTTTAGACTTATATCTCGAATAAAATGAAAGACTAACCGAATGATTGAGTGATTGGACGTTGAGCTGAAACAGGACTCAATCCTCCACCAAAATTATTGGTTTGCGTATAAACTTGTGGTCCAAAAGATAGATTATTGAATCCTTGAGCCAATTGGTTCATTGTTGGCGCACTTTGTTTTTCATATTTAGAACCTAATAAATTATCTACACTTATGTTCACATTTCCACTTAAGTCACTCCACGTATTATTTACAGACGCATTGTTGGCATCACTTCTCTGTTTTGCGTCAATATTTGAAAACAGATCTGTTTGTGGAGAACTTTGAACTGTAAAGGTTTGATTGAACGGTATTGTGGGCGACATTACATCTGGAAATTGATTTGTTGGCATAACCGGTGAGGTCTGTAATGGAGCCATTGAACTATTATTATCAATGAAAGGATTCGAGGATTGCATCAATAGTAAATTGCTATCCGATAGCAAAGCATTTTGAGATGTCTGAACCGGTGCGTCAAAAGCAGTCGCAAAGTCAGCGAATTCATCATTTGACGAATTATTTACATTAGAACTGCTTTGAAATTGTGTAAAATCTGCAAAACTTTCCAAATTATTGTTGTTGTTATTGATTAAGTTATTATTATTGATATTATTATTAGAACTGTTATTGTTGTCCGGACTCGGATTCGAACCGATATTAAAAATTTCGTTCAAAAGATCTTCATTTGACTTGACATCCGTTGCTTTATTACTATTTTCTAATGAGAGTCCGGTATCGACAAGACTTGTATTCGATTGTTTAGCCTGAGAGCTGCCCTCCTGTTTGCCATAATGAAGAGCTGCGCCTAGATCTATTTTCTTGATTTGATCCAATTTTTTTGTTGGTTTACTTGTATTTGCGGCCAATGAAATATCAGTATTTATTTTGTTACTCAATTTCGGTTCTGAACTCACTTCAGATTCATTATTGAAATCATTTTTATTTTCTTCATTGCTATTAACACTAACAGAGTCTTCATATTTTTTTGTTCTTCTCTCAGATTTGCCGAAATTATTATCAGAAGAGTCATCGAAATCACTTTTCTTTCTGGGCGTGTCATACCAACCGTCGCTATACCTTAAGATTCATTTTTATTGGCATTAGTTTTATATCAAATAATTTACACAATTTTAATTAAAGTTTAAGTTAAAAAGATTCAGTTTCAATATCTATGAAGTATTAAAGTTTCAAAAGAGATCGATTCGTGACGAAAATAACTTTTACTTATATTCAAAAGAATTATTAAATAGTAAAAATACGGAAATTATCGTTACAAATATATCATTTTGGACCAAACGCTTCGTCTGATTCGATGAATCAATTTTGAACTATTGACACAGTTTTCAATTAAAATGGTTTCGAAGTCTAATTAATTTTAAGATTAATATCTGTTAAATATATAGCTATTCAATAAATTCTTAATAAAAAAGATAATTGAGTAAAGCTCTAAAACACGGAAACGCCTCGAATCAGATAAAGCACTTTAATAGGATTTCAATTCAAAAGATTAATATGACTTAAGACTAGCTAAGAATTTGTTAATCAAATTGAGGAAATAGAAAATACTTATTGTGAGCGAAACCCATGGAATCAGAGGCAACGCCAACAAACTTGTCTTTAGTTTTTTTAGCCTTTTTTCGTTCTTCTCTAAGTTTGTCGTCGTCTTGAATAAATTCAATGAGGCCTTTAGTTCTGTGCCTGATATTGACGCCCTGATCCTTTCCCTGTTCGTCAATAAATGTGTAATTCTCCAGACTTCTCAAGTCATAGATGTGTTCTCTGGCACTCGTGACCACTCGTTCGGATCCATTCTTGACGAGATATCCCAAAAGTAATAACGATTTATAAGTTCGCCTCCAATTGCGTCTATTTTCGTGAAGCATACGCTTCCATAACATTCCCATCACTTCAGGGAAGTGTTCGTAAGTGAAAGTATGTCCCGCTATGTCTTGCATTTGTTGACCGGTCGGACCCCAGGCGTCATCATTTGTCGCTTCTCTAACTTTTGCCTTAATTATTATCATTCAATGAAAAATAGATTTAAATTCAAAATAAAAATAAATAAATAATAAAATGAAGTCTAAATTACCTCAACTTCCGTGTAATTCATGACAACATTTGTACTAATAATTAATTAATAAAATCAATAATTAATTAAATTTGAAACAAAATTAATAATAAAATAATAGTGAATGAAAATATTTTAAAAATGAAATTAAAAAGTCTTACGCCTTGTCGTATAGTTCCCTAACTTTCCACATATTTTCTTATTTTGTTTTTTATTTATTTATATTTTATTTAAAAACTATATTTTTGTAATTAATTTATCGAAAATTAAATTAATTTAAACTAAAATCTAATTAAATGTTACTAAAATATTAAAAGAGATATTAATATAAATATAATATTGATATAAATGTATATCAATCACAAGTTGGCGTCATTTCAACTTTACGTTTAATTTGTTCACAAATATCGTCACGAATTGCTATCAATTTCGTGAATTCAATTAGTATTGAATATAATATATTTCTAATGAATCTAAAGCTCTATATTTGATGACAGCATTTGTGTTGAGAACTAATAATAATAAAAATTCCCTTTCGGTCATTAATTTCATAACAAATGACTGCAATCGAAGTTTTATTACTTTTTAAGTCATAATTCAACATATAATTTCATATAAAAGGCTTAATATATGAAAGACAAATACGTGACTTTGTGTCAATCATTTCCTCACAGTGTAGAGGAATTTAATGCTGACATAATATCTTTAAAAGCAAAAGTAGGACAACATTTTTTTATGCAGGTAGAAAACACTTGTTAAGGCATTGAAATCCTGTTGAAATGATTGTCTGCTTTAGTGCTCTCTTTCAATGCGCTCAATATTTTCAAAATTTTTATTTTTCTAAACAAATTAATGAATTGAAAAATTTTTTATCGAAAATATTAAAAACAATTAATTTGAAGAAAATGAAATCTTTCCTAAGTATAAGTTCATTGACTTTTATGAAGCAATTACTCTTTATATAATATCTAAACTTTTGTTAAGCAAACATTAATAAACTTTTATTGCATACTTTCGTCTCAAACTCTTTGCTTTTAAAGTTTAATCTTAGCTTCAATTTAAGTATAACTCAAAAGTTTCAAATTCTCTTTCGAATATTTAGAGTAATGGGAAAATCAATTTTGAATTTATTGTTATTCAATTAGAAAATGATTAGAAAAACTTTTAAAAGTATTATTTGTAAGCATTCAACTGCTGACTGAATGTTGTTCTTGATTTAAATTGACTCGAGTAGAAATTCAATGATAGTATGCCTTCAATTGCGTTATGCACTCAAATGTTAACTTCTCTAAAACATCTTCAGGTGCTCTTCATATTGTTAGCAAAGTATTGGACGCAAAATAAATCAAATACCATTAGTAGTGATGAGCATTGGCCTTTAAACCCGAGCTTCGGACTCGAGCTTCAAACTCGAGCTTCTATAAACTTAGCTCAGAATTCTTTATCTTTGAGCTGTGCTTCGTTTAAATGATTATTTAAAGTGTGATAAATTTGAAAAGATATGCCTTTTCGCTAGTTTTTTGAATTAAATTGACTTAAACTATTTCAAAAAGTATTTAATTCGTCAAATCAAAAAATTGAAAATTCGTGAAAATAATTACTGAATTTAATGAAAAATTTATTTTTGAGGGAAACGCAGCTCACAGATAGGTCTTATACTCTTCACTAATCATTAGGTATTTAGTTTGATTAACTGATCCCTTCTTTTCTTTTATAAATTGTAATACTTTAACATAAATTGCATACATTTTGTTCTCGTTCTTATGCAATAACACTGTTTTCGATGAAAGGAATAGAAGTTTATTTTGGCATAAATTTGGTTGAGACTGAAAGACATATGTGAAGGAAACGCATAACTATGTGATGCAATTTATTACTTATATTACTTTTGCATAAGTTTAAGTGTATTATTATTATTATTATTTGAAGTAAAGGCGTTTCCGTTGCCATTTGCGAAAACGATCCACACATTCATCTGTTGAATATTCATATTGGGATTCATAATAGAATAGATGATTCTTTGAGTCATTCATTGAATTTGAAGTGAATGAATAGGTTGACTATTATAGTGCTTATGCCTTATGCCTGGGAAGTGCTTCGGATGAATGAAGACTAACAATCTCTATAATTGGATTGCGGGGAAAAAGTTTGTGAACTTTGAAATGAACACTACTTTGAAGTGAACACTGCTTTTTGTGACTTGTTATCAAAGCGAACAAAACTGCAATGGAATGACCATTAATAGAAAGTAGTGCACAAGTAGTGAACAACTCGCCACTCATTGCTTTATAACTTCTAACACCTTTACCTTCTAAAAGGTAACTCCGCTATGAAATTCGATACAGTAGTCCTTTTGATGAAGTCCCTCACTGTGCTCTGAGCTATATATTGACTGTGCTCTGAGCTTCATATTGACTGTACTCTGAGCTTCATATTTCTTGAAAACGGCTTTGAAAATGGCTGTTGTTGTTCGTATCACAATAGCTTTAGTGTATTGTGTGACCAAACTTTGGGCTCATTGTAGTCAAAGATAGTCATTGATTGTAGTGACTTGAGTGAGAACACAAGTTTTTGGTTGCCTTTTTAACAACACTTCTCAATATAATTTAAAACTAACTTTTGTTACATTTATTGATAGTAACAAACGCTCACTTCCGGCGTTTGTTAACGTTATTTGAATTTCTTGTTCTGCCTTTAATAAAATAAGTGTGCATTAGATATATTTTAGTACTTGAACAAAATCGAGACTCAAATCTAACAATACATTCACTTATAGGATAATAGGTAGTGAACTAACTTTTTCCAACTGTTATATCAAATTACTGTTATAAATGATGATATGAATAGCAGTTTTGGATTACTATAATGGTCTTCATTGATTCAGACTATGAGCTCATCTGAAGGACCATTTTTCCCACTGCTCTCAACCAATGCTCTTAACCAAAAATGAACAGCTAATAAATAGATACTCAATTTGGTTCGCATAGTTATGGCCTTTTTGAACTGGAGGGTACACTTAGAAGTCATGTTCACACTATGTAAAGCACTGATATTGAAAGCAATCTGAATGAGGCCTCTTTTGGAAACTTCTTGAAATCTATAAAAAAATATGTTTGCTTCAAACGACTTTTTAACCTAAACACGACAGGGTTCCTATTGGTTCCAATCTCAAAAGTGTTTCATATTCAATAAATGTTCAATTCTTGACAGTCTATTGCTATTGGTATCGCTATTGCTATAGCTATTGCTCTTTTATACAATAGATTAGTAGAATTGAAAAACTGTTCGGAAGTTCATCAGTGGGGGGCTTTCACAGGAGTTTCTCGTTGAGACTATCGATATACTCGACTCTACTTTATACCTCAAGAGGCTGGACCATTGGTGCGAGTTTCAAGTGAACCATTGAACCAATTTTAAATGGTTTCATTTATGTATAATAAGAATATGTAGTTCAGCTTCCATTCAAATTTGGAGACCATATTTATAAACCGTCACTTTTATACAATACTGAAATACATAAACATCGAAATATACCCTTAAAAACTTCATGCTTTAGCATAGATTCAATTGCGATTGGATTTGATTGGTTTAATGCTTCAATTCCGTCCACTAGAAAGAAGTTATTCTAATATAGCAGATGTTATAAACTATTGTCCATAAAGTACCCATCCATGAAAAATTACAGCACAGTTTTCGAAACTATAATAGAGTCCGCCTCTGATTCAATAATAAATGGAGTGCTTTTATTTGGTGTTCTTTCAAATAATCACCTTTAACCACAATAGTCAACCATTACTCTACTTATATTTGGCCTATTATTTAAAAATAATACCGCTCTAAAGGGTTTTAATCGCTTTTGTTTTGGATGCAATTTTCCTGCTTTTTTGATTAAGTTATTGTTTGATGTGATGCACAATAACTCAATGAGCAATTAGTTGGTTTAGTTCTCAAATTTTTATCACATTTAAATTGTTGGCAATAAAAATGTTTGGCGCCAAACAAACCGACGCAAATTGTAGGGTTTGCTCTTAAATATTTGAATGACATTTTAAAAAATTACCCTCTATTTAGCTGTGCATCACTCGCCCGTTACAACCTTTCTCAAAGATCACATAACATGGATATTAATCATATACTCTTTAGTTCAGACATTGTTCTTCGCAATGTTGTCATCGAATCTAAAACACCTCTTTTAACAGCTGGAGAGCTATCATCTCAAGAGATTGTGTTCTTGTGAGGCAAAAAAGACAAATATTATATACATGTTGTTGTTGCTGATGATGTTGTCTTACAAATAATATTCTAAAATATAAAACTATATCTATGATTATAAGTTTATACTCCTTTTGGAGAAGTTGTGTCGACATAAATAGTCACTCTATAAAGAATGTCTTCAATTTTATATAACTATAAAAACTAAGGTTCAAATGACTCTAAAACCTATCAAATTCGTATCACTTGTTAGACACGCAATACACAAATCAAAAGCTGTTACCATATTTTGAAGCAGAGAATAATCATCTTAATGAATAGTCTGAGACAAGTTGTGCTGTCAAATAGCGATTGATAAATTGCTGCTAATCTTCGCTGTTATTTGTGTAACTTTTTATGAACATAATATCAGTATACATAACGTGTTTGTCTATGATTGCGATATGAAAACAAACTCTCTCATTATAAAGTGTGCAGTTTTCACATGTCAAACACAAGAGTGAGTGAGATTTAGAAGAAGGAGGGAGAGAGTGAGCGAGAGAGTGAGTGAGTGAGAGATTGAGCGAGAGAGCGAGAGAGAAGGTCTAAAACTTAGGAGTTTGCAATCACTAATAATAATGATGATAATATTCCTCACTTTTTATAACATAGAAATATTATGCAAGCGAATCGTTGATGCATGAAAGGTGCAAACTGTGATACGTGTGCATTTTGATGCTGTCAAACAAGAAAGGAAGAACATCACATTTAAAACTTGTATTATTTGCTTATAGACAGTTAAATAAAATGTTGAATATTTTAGTTCTACTCGATTTCGTCTATTCTTGAAAGTTGAATAATACACATGAAAATATGGGATTCAAACGAAATACATCCGGAGATGAGAAACTTTTTTTAAGTTGAATCAAACTTGCAAAATAGAGAAAAATTACAATATTGAACATTCGATTCTGTGATATGCAATGACATAACATCAGGAAAATGCTTTTCATTGATATGTTCTTCTTTTCTTAATATGACTTTCATTAATGATTAGTGTTTATTAAAGATATGGTTGTATTGAAGAAATTTGATATTATAATCATAACAAGTTGTAATGACTTGCAATGTAGACTTATTAAAGCATGATTTTTGATGTAATCCATATTATTCTATATTATTTATTTACCAGATGTAAATCCTTGTTTGTCACTGATTAATGGATGAACAAGTGAATAGTGAAATATAGAAAATACTTATATATGAGTCTCAGTTGCAATCTTATGAAGTCGATGATGAATGACTGTAAAAAGGAGCAAATTTGAACGCTTCTCATTCATGCTGTGGTCTTGACTTCTCGTATATGTGAGAATGTGAGAGAAAATGAATAAGTTATATGTTATAACATAATATATTAATTTTCACGAGTCTGTCATTTCAGTTAAAGCGAAAGCATTAACTTCTCTAATATTCATTGTTATTATATTATATTATTAAATGGTATTCTCTATTATACTTTCTCTAACAAAGGGATAGTTAAACATTTTGGGATTATAATTGTATATAATAAAAGCAAATTCTAATTTGAAACCGGAAATTATGACCATCACTCTTGAGTAGAGGTTTCACTAAAAGGCATAGAGAGAGAGAAGAGAGAGGAGAGAAAATAGCGCTAAAACTGCTTTCAAAGAATAACTTCACTACAGAGAGATTTAACAAGTGCCCAATGGCTCTGCCTTTTAGCCTTTCAAATTGAAATGAAAGGGAAATTGACGAGATTAGTGATTGCGGCGCACATGCAGTGCCACAAATCCAAGAGTAAAGGCACCGATTCTTTAAGCCGTCATTGCATGGGATTATGAGAAAGAAGTTTTGCGTTAATTATATGGTATACAATTACAATCTATGTAAACGCGTGCCTCAAGCATCCGACCACGAAATAACGCCTTTTGTTACTATCATATTGAAACACAAAGTCACGCTTTCCTAATCGGGATTTAGTTATCCTATCCTAAAGTGTCATTCTATGCAATAATAAGCCACTGAAAATCGTATCCAATTCAATAATCAACAAACATATTGAAGACCACCCGTATTTCTAATAATTTTGCCGAAAATCCAAAGCCCAACACGTGTGGATCAACCTATTTATAAACAGAATTAAAATTAGAAAATGAGATTAAAAATTTGAAGACACGCGAAGATTTCCAGAAAATCGATTGTTTGCACTTAATAGCAATACTACTTATGCCCTGATTTTGAATTCGGTCTCTACTTATTAGTTGACAAACGCTCAAAAAATAATCCAATTTCTATGATTGTGGTTGAGATAAATTCAATTCTGTGGCATATGTTTACAGAGCCGATAACCGCGCCCTGAATTTTTGATCTGAAGTCTAAAGCCTGAAAAATTAATAAAACAAAGTTTTCTGGTTTAAATCAATATAAAATTCATTAAACAAGAATTTTTCAAAAAATTCTAGAATAAGGTTATTTGTATGATTTGAAATTTTAAAGAATTCATGTGCTCACAGATTTACAGTATAATCAGGGTTCACCAAAAGGGTGTAGGGATATAACCCCCTCTGGAAAAATTTTCTGGGAAGCTAAAAATATACCCCCTTAGATTTTTTTTCCAAAGAGATAATTTTCATCATTTTAACTCATGATAATGTATTTCTAACATAAATATACATATTCAACCTTCGAAATAAGAGCAAATATCTAGAATAGAATGAAAATTTATTTTTCTTTGGTCCTTCTTTGACGAAAATTTGGTAAAAATCCAAAAAATTAAGATTTTAAACATAATTTATTTTGTTAAATTTTGGAATTTGGTCAAAAAATTGTCTATCAAATCCAATGAGTTTACCCTCCCCCCCCCCCGAATTTTGAAAATTTTCAGAGTTAGCCCCCTGGCGCGAGGTACCTTGGTGAACCCTGAGCATAGTTGATTTTTCTGAAATCTTTGGTGGAGGCTCCTTTGCTCACAGCTAGTTGAAAGATCAATTTAGAATTTACTTTTTTTGTTTTAGTTTTTTCCTAAATTGTTTGATAAATGGATCTCATACCGATTTTCCTCAAACATTTTTCTTTTAATCTTTTGATAATTCTCTCAAACTTTCACGATTAAGTTTAAGAGATTGTAAATTTATTGTTCTGTCAATTGCGTAATAAAATTTCTTATTCAAATTTTTACACCATGTTTTAACTTTTAATTAATCTAATGCTTTAAATACCAGTTAAAAAATTAAGTGATCATAAACTAAGCTAAAACTTAAGAATCTTCAGTTAGACATTCCTCCTATGCTAATGAATAAGTTTGAGTGATTTAAGGGATATATTTGTTTAGACCTTCTTAAAGATCAAGAATTACAAAAAAAGTTGTAATTTAGTTCCAGAAATACTCTCATGATATATAAAAAAAACCAGGAATGCATGAATAAAAATCTTTATGTTTAAATGTATTGAGCAATAACGAAGTAAACAAGTTATTAAACAAGTTGTTGAATTAATTTGAATCAAATAAATTTAAATATCATTACTCAGAACTGAATAAATTCAGTTATGATCTCTTTTGAGATCTGAAATAATCTGAGATGAAGGTCAAATTGAGAATAAAAATTATAAAACATGTTTGGCTCTAATTGGACTTCTCGGTAATTCTGAGACTTCTGTTTGATTGCTACTGAACTTTATATTCTTGAATTGAAAAGTTATAAAAAAAGTGCCTCTTTTATACCAAACCACATAAGTTGAAAGATTACTTTTTTTGTTTTTAAGAGGCTATAAAAAATTTCTCATCAACTTCATAGAGAAAAAAACATTTGCCACCTTTGAATAACTGGAGGCACTATTGAATTATCATATTCGCGAAATTTAATATCTAAATGGAATCCAGCGAACGTTTAAATAATTTAGTGAAAGTGAGTATAATGTTGACATTAAGAAATAATCTAATTAGGAAAGAAATAAATGTGCAAATTGAGCAATTAGTCAAAATATTCTCTCAAGTATGATATATGATCGGCAAAAAATCCTTGAAAAAAAACTTTCCCTTTTTGTCTGTAGAATTGCATCAAATAAACTATAAACTAATGTAATTCAACAAATACACAGTGAATGGCATCTGTTAACATCTAATGGCAAGAAACAGCCTTAAGGGTTAGTTTTTCTTTTATTCAGTCACTAGTTAGTAATGACAACATGATTCAGCACCGAAAAGGCATAGTTTCCTTCTTTAGACTTTATTCTGCGAAAACTTTTAGTTCACAAATCTATTGATAAGAGTGAGGCGCGGTTTCAAATCATTAGTTTGCAAACGATTCCCAAACTGCCTTAATTACCAGCGATACAAACATGAGAGGCTCTCATAATATAGCTATAAATCTGTCATTATAACGATCGAGTAATGTTGACACGGCTTAATTTGCTTATGCATAGCATAATTTACTTTTATTTTCCTTTATTTCTATCACTTTTCACTTCTCATTCTCTCAGAATTTGACTTTTTATTCTCTCAATTCCCAAATGACACCTCATTTTCAATTTAGTAAAATGAGAATTAATTAAAATACTTAAATGAGCTCTTTTTCTGTTCAATTAAGTGCCGCCATTCATATAATAGCTTAACTTTTCTGATGTAATAATAGTAAAACTTTTAGAGATAATAATCTAAAGATGTAATAATCATTTTTTTTTAAAAAACTTATAATGAAGAGAAAACATATTCAATTACTGCACAATAACTTAATAATAGCTTGTAATACCTTAAGTCTTAACTATTATTATTTATCGCATATCATTGAGTGTTTTGAAGTTTTTGAGAAAGCAATTAACAGTGAGTGTATTGTGTTGTCCAACAAGAATAGCTACCAATATTCAGGTCGTAAATGAAGCCAATTCTACATTTTTAAGACATCCTCTTTATATTACTATCTTGTTTAGTGAGCAAATAACTTAGTGTTTTCTATGACTGTAAAAGTGAAAGGCAATAAAATTTTTAAGACGTTTAAGACATTCTTTTATTTGTTGAAAAGTAAATTTTACTAACAAATGAAATAAAGGTTTATTGTGTTCTAGATATTTAAAAGAAAATACGATCCCATCATGTTTGCACTCACTCAAAATTATCAACTATGCAACAAGCCTTATAAAGAGCCAAATTTATGCAACTTTAGTCTGAGCTAAAAGTTTAAATTTAATTAGTGGTGAATCTTCTTTCCAATAAGTAAGTTCTAAAGAAAATTGAGAAAACGCCGCTTAGTTTTCAAATTGAGATTTTACGAGTACGATAAGGAAAGTAGTGCCTCAAGCAATTGGTTCGAACATTCAAACCAACATTCAAACCAACTCAAGTAACTGACATTCAATGTTCTTCTTCTTCTTTTAAGTCTTCTGTTTGCTTCTATTGGACATATTTTTTCTTTTAATTGAATTTTATGCACTAAATTGCTGTATATTTTATAAATAAATCTCTGTTCTATCAGATTAAAAGCAGATTAAAACCATATAAATTATTCACAATGTAATTCAAATTACTTTCTCATAATTACAACTTCTATTTAATGAGTATAAATGTTGTAATAAAGAATTATTGGTTTAAGTTATATTTGAAAATGTTTAAAAATAAATATTAAACAGTTTTATATTACAAATTTATGGTTTTCAATCAAAAATTAAATTAAATTATTCTCACACTTGAGTTTTATTACTTTAAACTTTGATTTTTTTCCCTTAAATCATTCAATTTAAAAATCAAAACTCGATTTTATTGTTCAATTAAAATTGCAATGAACCTCAATTTTAAGTTTGATAAACTATTTTCTACATTACTTTTGAAATAAATTTTTTTTTATTAAATTAATAAACAGTTCATTCGTATTCAAGTCTTAATTCTTTGATTAAAGTCAAAAGAAAAATCAGTCAAACTATATTTCAATATGTTTTTAATTAGTCACTTGAAAGTTACCTACAAATTGATTGATAAGTAAATTGTAATAAAGCAGTCATTTTTTATGTCAATTTTGGTTCAAAGTATTCAAAGGAAAATTAATTTATACAAAATTTCCTTATTTTAAACTATTTAAAAATGAAATGAATTACAATCAGTTTAAAAGTTTTGACTTTAACGATAAAATAATGAATTTGTTACGCATTTATTGCATAATTTTGACATAATTGTAATAATAGTTTTCCTTAAAATCTCTTATTTTGTAAATTTGTTCAGTTCCTCAAATAGGAAATATTTTTGCTTTTGTTCCCTTTCAGGAAATGGAAAGATTTCTAATTAGATTTATCAATAGGACAAATGTTCATCAAATTTATTCTCTTCTGATAATTGGCTTTTTTATTCGTATTGTTAAATAAATTATTTTATCATTTGCTATTTTTTTTTGCTATTATTATTGGTTTCAACTTGTTTTATTGTTAGTTTATTTGTTCGTAGGTTTTGTAACCTTCGAAGAAATATCTTTTTTTTAGGCATAAGGTTTACTGCTGTGAGTGAACTTGAAATCTAAATTTCTGATGTGGTGAACGGTATGGTTGGCGTTAGAAATATGTAAAAACTAATAAACCATAGCCAGGCCTAACTGAGCCATCACTCAGGTTTGGTTCTGCATTTCGATAGTGAAACACCAAATTTGATTCCTATTTTAATAGAGTTTAGAGTAAGCGCTTGTGTCAAAGTTAGTGCTTTATTTAAGCGATAAATTTTCACTTTTACAAATGTCAATGAAATCAATGCCTATTTCAATCAGTTTCGCATTTCAAGTAAGAATCCATTCCATTCTGATCCCATTTAATATGCAACTCAAAGCCATCACGAATCAAATCATTTTGAGCGTCGAGTTTTTTATGGCCTTTTTCCGCAACGTATATACAAAGTACTTGTGTCTGAGATTTCTTCACAAATGCATTTAAGGCTTTAACGCAATGCTTAAATATCAGGCAATAGCATGCAATCCAATGAAATACGTTCTCCTCCTTTCAATTTTGAATCTCCTCCTACTAATGGCTCAATGTGTATGTCTCTCATCGCTCTAATACCAACTTTTAGTATACTTCACGAAAACAAACTTTCAATTGACACTAAACAGTGAAACGAGTCAGTTATTCAACGAAACTCAAAAAAGTTTGTCTTCTTCTCAATTGACTGAAAAGAAATTTTTCTGTATTCTTGAAATTAAAGTATAACAACTTTTTTTTTGTAAATCCTATACGTTATGCAAATTGTTTATTAAGCAATAGTTTTGATTCTTAAATAGTTTGAAAGTGGTTTGATTACTGTATTCATTACTGTATAACTACTAATTAGTGTTAATATTGAATTGAATGCCTTCTAATAGTGTGTTAGCCCTGCGGTGACCATAACTTAATTTGTGTTAATAATAACTATTAATTAATTGATTGCAATGCAGTTAAGCGGTCAAACACTACTGGCATCAGATATAGATTCGGTTCATTTTAATGGTTCATTAAAACTAAATAACTCCTTATTAATGATGCATCAAAGAAGACTAGAGGCACAGGCTATGTCTCTTTCAGGTCATCATAATCTGCAACCGACTCAAAGAATGAATAATAATGAGGGCTCAGAACGTAATGATTGCTCGTCTCCCGTATCGTCATGTGGTGATGAAGTGGCGAGTGTCTCATCACCAGTTGATTCAACTCATTCACTCTCGAGTAGAAGCCATTCACCGACCACTACTTTTATAGCACATACAACTCATAAAATTTCGAGTACAAAAATCTGCAAATCGCTCGCAGCAGATAATCGAAGAGCTAGTGCTAAACCAAATTCCAAACCTTCAAACTTTTCAGTCGCTTCGCTATTAGCCAAAGAAAATGATAATAATTCAGATGAAGACGAAGATAATTGTCAAAAATCAGAGAACGATAATCGGAGTCCTTCGCCATCAAATCGTCATAAAAACGCTCAAATTTCCTCATCTCAAGAATCAACAATTCAGATGCAATTATCAGCAGCGCGAAGGTTCACAGTCGATGGTCTTTTAGAGCCAACTAATAAATGTCAATCAATATCAACACCATTGGGAAGTCAACAGTCGCATCATTTAGGCCTCTCTATTGTTAGACCATTAATAGGAACAGATCCTTCAGGAGCACATCCATGGCCACCTGCACACCATCATCATCATCATCCTAGCGCTCACTTGGGATCATTTCATGCTTGGCTACAATCTTCGAGTCCACTCTCGCCCTCTCAAAGTAAGCAAATTATGGTTTGAATTATTTAAATACTTTGTTTGACTAATAGTAATGGAGCGGCTCTTAAAATATTCAAAATTGAGGCCTTAAATAGTTTGAGTTTGTGTATTAAATATCGAAAGCAAACCCATTAGAGGTCAATTACTCCCAAATGCAATTCATAAGCTTTGAACATAATAGCTGCCGAACCACTCACTCTCAAAAATAATCTCACTCTATCTTCAAATTAGACTAAATCTTGAGAATGAGTTAATCTGAAGCTCTGCTCTAATTGTTATTTACTTGAAGTTTAAGAGAAATATTTATAGAAATTCCCAGATATTGTTTGCGATCGAAAGCCGTGGTGTATATCATAAACTTGTCTCTATATTAGCATAAATAAAATGCTTAATAAGGGAAATATTTGTGTTAATAATATGCTTCCTAATCAAATTTCCTCAACTAATGTGTTCGAGCTTTTGAATCATATAATTAACAAAACACTTAACTCTCAAAATTAATAATACTATTAATAATACTTATTATTTACTAAATTAGATGCATTTGTTTTTATTTTATGCGTGAAATGCATTTTAATATCTTTTTTATACAATGAGCTAAACTTACTTTTTATTGATATTGTACTGCATAGAGAAGTTTTTTGTTAGTGTGAGCGATAACTCTCATTCTGTCATTTAGTTAACGGCTATTTTACTGATATGTTGTCAAATAAGGCTTATTTGTCGATCTTAAATGATGGTTACATTGAGAGGTGTAGGAGTCGAGTCGAGATGAGATTATTGCGTGTCAATTATTTAGTATCAATATCTAGTTTTGAGTACATTTTTGTTGATACTATACTTTAGCTAAACTTAACTTCAACTTAATAATGACTAACACATCTTTTTATTGATACTCTCCAATTCTTCACGTTTATTACCGAAATTCAATGAACGCCATTTAGAATAATTTAAATTTTATTTTATGATTTTATTTTTCTTAAGAATCGGTTTTCTTAACATTTCCTAAAAACATATTTTAATAATTAGTTAATTTGTCGATAAAACTCTAATAACTTAAGTACTATTTTCTATTTAAAAAGATAAATAACTACTTTCTCGGTATGATTCACGATATAGTGCAGTAAAAATCAAATTTGATGAATGGCAAAATTGCGTTTTTATTACTATTACTGGTATAACTCGCATGTCTCTATTATTGTTGTTGGAACCCTAAGTAAACAAAAGATAGGTTGAAGACTTGAAATTAGTAGCTCATAAAAATGCATAATGAATTGTTGTCATGCATCGCAAATATTTATATTTTCATCATCCATTAGAGTCGAAATTATATTAAAGTAATTGTTTGTCTTTTGCACTTTTTTCTCTCTAGAGCCCGGAGAACCACCGAGAATTGCGGTCAAATGTGCTCTTCGTAAGCATAAAAGCAATAGAAAGCCGCGCACACCTTTCACAACGCAACAACTTCTAGCACTTGAACGCAAATTTAGAACTAAGCAATACTTATCAATTGCTGAAAGAGCTGAATTCTCAAGCAGTTTGAATCTCACCGAAACGCAAGTAAGTCTTTGAATAACTTTTACTAATCTTAATAATAACATTAGATTCAAATCAAAAACTAATACTATCAAAGATCAAGCATTTATTTATATTTTGTCTTTCATTTGGATTCAAAAATAAAGGTCAAAATATGGTTTCAAAATAGAAGAGCAAAAGAAAAGGTAAACCAAATGTTAAAAACTCAAATTTTCTGTTTTAATGATTAATATTTCCTTAAAAGCTATATTCAAATGTATTTTTTGTCTCAAAACAGAGACTAAAAGAAGCAGAATTAGAAAAATTGCGTTTAGCGGCGCGACCCTTCCCGGCTGCATTTGGATTTGGTTTGCATGGAGGGCCTCCGTTCGGGTTCAATGGCAGTATACACGGTTCAGGTCCACCGCCAGCTCATTTGAATTCTGCCGCAGGCTTTGTGGTGGCGGCCGCGGCCAGAGGGCCATCACTTTTCAATCACATCGCAGGTATCGCTACGCCGTATCCAATTTATTCTTCGGGTCCCGTGACTTCCTCTGCTGGACCTCTTATCACAAGTTCAACACATAATATGCCGCCAACATCTTGTCCTTAAGAACTGAACAACGCCTCATATGAATGAATGAAAGAGAGATCAGATGTCTTGTAAAGATCTGGAGGTAAATTGACTCATAATTTACTGATAATACACAATAGTTTCATAAAAATACAAAAACTATTTCAGCAAAACTTGCTTTTAGTTCCTCTTTAGTAATGTTTATAAATTAATTAAATAAGTTCATTCAGAATGAGAGAACTTAAACTTATTTAATGATAATTATTGTAAGTTCAATAGAAAGCCTGTGTTATTGTATAAAAATTGTAGTCTATTATATAGGATTACTTGTAAATTATAATTTAATTGAACAGTACATATAATCCCAATGATTGCACACTCATGTACTTTACACTAAAGCATAGGAGCTCTAAACGGCTCTATTATCAGTGCGAACAGATTTGTAAATAAATCATCAAATTTACAGAATCCCCAACTCTGTAAAGCTATCATCAAATATTACAATTAAATAAAAAGATGATAAATTCAATTAATTTATCCCTTAATATCAATTTATTTATTCTAAAGTTAATAGAATTGATAGTTGAATACAAAGCTATTACTATTATCAGATCAATTAGAATATTCTCTATATTCTGATATGTATGCCGTGTGTCAGTTGAATTCCTAGCGGTCCAATCAAATGTTGCTCTAATGAGATGTCATATAAACAGTCATACACTCACTCACTCACTAATAAATATCAATATACATACAATCAAATAAGTTGAGTAGAAAGAGAGGGAGAGGGAGAGAGAGAGAGAGAGCGGCTACAACTCACAAGTGAATGGTGCCTCGCTCTCGCCACCGAAAATGCTTATTTCGTGCCATAGAACTATTGTGCTATTACATGATTGATTATGGCTTAACAGCGCTAACGTTGTTCACAGTGTATCATATTGTAATATAAATTTCCTTATTTTATTGATTTAAATGGTTGCGCTTTAGCTTAGTTTTAATGCAAGCGTACAATACCTTTATTTTAATTAGTTCGAGCGCTCACAAGTTAATTACATTTCGATTTTCTTTCTAACGCTCACACATTTATTAAGTTGACAATAAGCCTTCGCTAATAAAAGCCCTCGACGTGTCGCAATTGAAGATAATGTGATAATATGTGATTAATTAAAAGACAAATTGCTACTGTGTCCGAACCACACAATATGCGAACCGTGTCATCAAAATTATCCAATGAATAGACTTTTACTTTTGTTCTTCGAAGTAATTTTGACTTTGATTTATGTTTTATTCAATACAAATCAGACAATTTATTATAGATTTTACTGATAAGAGAGTTTAAAAACAAAATAAAATCTTAATTAAAGCACAATATCAATAAAAGTGCAGTTTTAGATTCATTTACAGATAGGAAGACATTAAACATTTGGTTCGCAAACAGATTTTGGAGAATCCTTTTGACTCACAATTTAGTAAACAGTAGTTTGAATTTATTGCGTAAAACAGATTCTTTAGACTTTGAATGATAGCCGCTTATAGAAATTTTATTTGTTTATTAGAGGGAACACCTCTTTTCACTTAAAAATAATTTAAAAGAGGTTTTTAAGATTTTATTGTGATGAACAATGAGATGAAGCTTTAACTTAAAGTTGATGAAACAACTTGTATTTAGCATAACACGCGTGTCCCACTAGAGTCTCAATTTATACAACGCCTCGACCATAAAACCATTTACTTAAAACGCCACTCCTGTGAACACAATTGGCATTCTTTTACGTTAAGTTTTAAGCATTAAGTGCTGCAAATGTGAGAGTTTATGGTAAATATAATATATGGCGATATATGTTATCAAGTATTTCATACGAAGAAACTTTTGCAAAATTCATTCTTAAAGTATGAATTGAGGTATGAATTGAGGTTCGCCACAATTCCACAAATTCAAAACATTTATCTAGTCTTGTATCCTAAGAGCTCGGGGCTACATATTTATTAGCGGTTTGCTTCTAAACCAAAAGAGGCTCATATCTGGCCATAAGTTAAACTATTCTTTTTGAAAATGTCATTTGATGTGTATTACTCTTTCTTTCAATACAATACAATTATTGAAGACATAAATTTGACACTCCCGTCATTGGTGCCCGAAAAGCACTCTCCAAATTGATATTTCAATTCAAAAGTTGTCGATCGCTTTTCCAAATTATGAGTTATGTTATACTCAGTCAGAGTCACAATAAAATCCTTGCAATTATCGACTTTTCAGAAATTGATAACTTTTGAGAAGTCGTCAAATTTATAAAAGGAAAATAAAATGAAATAATGGCCTTGTTTTCTATATGAGCCCATTTGAGTGCTTTAACGCCTCAATAAAATTGATTTTTTTAGTTTTTGAAGCCGACTATTATATTATTGGAATTATTACAAAAATATTTATGACCTGCAAATCAGTTTGTTTTACACAAAATGATATCTTTTCTCAATAATAATACTGTATTTAATAGACTGTAATAATTGTAATTCTTTTATTATCATAAGTAAGAAACAAATATTTGCACTAACTTTTAAATTCTGAATTCTTTTTCTGCTGCTATTAAAAAGAAGTTTATCTAAGAGTTAATCATCGATTGCATTAACAAAACTTGAAAATGACTCAAATATTTTAAAGTTTTTTTATATGATTTTTATTATTTTATTTGAGTTTTACTATAAGTTTCGGCAATTTTTAGATAAATTGATGCACGCGATAAACAAGTATTAGGTATTTATATAATAAAGAACTATAAATATGGAAATTAAGCTTTTATTCAACGCATGATTAGCATTGTTTGTATTGTTAGTTCAACGAACTTATGATATGAATCAAATAAAACATAAAACATAAAACATTTTGAATAATTTCAAATTTAAATAAGTTTCCAATCGATTAATAATATAGACAAATATTCGTAAGAGAATTCAAAGCTATCAAAAATACATAATTGTTGACTGGTTTCAGAATCAAAATGATGTAAAACTGAAAGTTCATATCAACAGAATAAGAATAAAAAATATTAGGAAATAGTTATAGTAATAATTTTAATTATGGAAATTTGTTCATTGCCTCCTGTTTTCATTGACACATTCATGTTCTTATTTGCTTTATTGTTGGAGTTTATTTGCTTCACAGCGAACCCAGTCGTCCATCAGAAGAACGAACACATAGAAAACGCGAATAACTTAATTCATGCTGTTATCAATAGTAACCATCAAAAGCAGTACTCATTCTCAAAAAAGATTATGATCGCACGCAATATAATATGTTGAAAACCAGCTTTTAAAAGAAGCATTGCTTAATGTCGGGCAAAATAAATAATTTGGTAATTTGTGTTTGCCTTCAATAAATTAAGTTAAACAGTAGCTCTTCATTGCTTTTCTCTCTTTCTCTCTCGCTCTCTCTCTCGCTCTTTCTCTCCATTTCTATCTTTAATGCGTTAGGTTTTGGGGCATTTTTCTTGTTTTTCTACTTCAAAGATAAATAAAGCCTTAGTTTTGAGAATACGATTCATAACAATATACCGAAAACAAATGAAAAGCAAACAAAAAAAAGTAATAATAATCTATTTATCAAAATTTAGTTGAGCTATATTTTAACATTTATATTAATAAGTAGTAATGCAGTGATTTTTGGTGCATCTTTTTCTCATTTAAAGGGTGTTATAAAGGGTGTTATTGTATAAATAAAAGAAAAGTAATATAAGATTATAACGCGAACAGTGATATAGTTTTTGACTAATAAAAAAGAATATTAGTTTTTATATTTTTTGTCAAATCTAGAAATAAGTTACATTAACTCCCGTGGAGGATATTTCATATAAAAGTTAGCTTTTGGTGCACACATTCATTCATTTATAATATAGTTTTGTATGAACTTCCGAATTGTGATAAATGCACTTTTTATCCTCTAGTCTTCAAAATGTGCGCTGCAAGAAATTATTGAGGAGTGAATTCAATATAATTCGCGTCATAATCTGTTCGGCAGTACATATGATGTACTGTATTTTATATTTCATAATAAGCTGCATTTCATAAAAGTTACTCTGCGGGACACCAACACATGCGATACTCTGTGGTTTATATAACTTATAAGTTTGGATTTACTTTATATATACGCACATACAGTACTATACAATATACTATACAACATACTATTCAATATACTATACCTAATA
>JAQIWZ010000281.1:0-22650 GCA_034697245.1 Malaconothrus monodactylus | reverse complement strand
TCTATTTTTATATTTTTTCATTAAAATTCACTGAATCTAAGAGAAAGGCAATTAAAATGAAGAGAAGATAAATTAATATCTATCAAATTGATATGAATCAAATAAATAAATGGACTAACG
This sequence comes from Malaconothrus monodactylus, assembly GCA_034697245.1. NCBI lineage: Eukaryota > Metazoa > Arthropoda > Arachnida > Sarcoptiformes > Malaconothridae > Malaconothrus > Malaconothrus monodactylus. Next base: position 22,530 of record JAQIWZ010000281.1, on the reverse strand, counting down.
CTATAAATAACATTTTATTTGTAATCAATTTAAAAATCGGCGATTTTATTTCATTAAAATAAATTCCTAATTATAAACTAATGAAGCTATTAATTCCAAAATAATGATAACATATCTTGATTACCGCATAAATCTAGATTCGAAACTTTTGTATATAAAAAAATAACAAAACTTAACACATCGTCAAGTCTATTGATTGTATTTTTAAAGTTTGGTTATGGTTGTAAAAACTTTTTTGATGAAAATTTTTTAATTTTTCAAAATCCAAATTAATCTTCAAAAACAAAATTCAAAACCAATTTTTCTTAAATAACTTCAGTTTGATTTAACTATATTACAAGTAAATCGATTTATGAAAAATCAAAAGAAACGATAAATTGAAAGTTTGTTTCCATCTAATCAATAATTCTTTGCATTAATTTTTTGGAAATAATTATAAATGATTCATTTTGCTTAATTAGCAATAATTCTCAATGAAATCTTTTACCTACAAACTGCTCTTATCTTTTCAACTATGCTCTGATTTTATTTGTTTTTCCTCTAACTTAAGTTTCTTTTTTTTATAATAGTTTGTTTTGTTTTTAGAATTTTGTAATGAATTTGAGATACACTTTTGATGAAAGATTAAAATGAGTGCTAAACCCTTTCAGCAAGAAAGAAAAAATCCATTTCCTGGTTTGACAGACCTTTCGCGACTAAAATACCACAAGAATTTTCTTGAGTATAGACTTTATTTGAAAAGTAATGCGTTTGTAAAAATATGCATTTGGAGAAAACATGCGGAAAATTTTTAGTGGTTTAAGCACTAAATAAATTAGACTCAAGTTTAAGAAACAGATTTTTCATTTGATACACAGCTCAATATTCGGATAAATTAGTTTAATTTTGATGAGCACTTAAAATGTGTAAAACTCTAAAACGAAATCCAATAAATAACTTTTTTCTGCGCCAACTAATACTTAACAACACTACCTCTAGAATTTAAATTAATTCGATATACTGTCAATAGTATTTCAACAATTTCAATATTAAAATAAATTACTTGCATTTATTTTTTTACTAACATTTTTGGAAGCTTTTTTCTCTTGTAAAGTTGTGAGTATTCTGTTCAACAATTGACTGAATTGCCAGAAAAGGGTGACATAAACTTACGACTGCTTTGCTCTTTCGAGAAAACTATTTTAAACATTTTTTCATTAAAATAAGTAATAGGTTTTAATCAAAAATTTATGACAATATATTTGACCTTTTCTTTAAATTTGAATTCCGTGGTCAACAAATTATATCTTAATTTAATTATTTAATTTCATTTTGTGCGAACCGCTATGAGTTAGCCATCAGTGTTCTGATTGCAGTTAAATCACTAATTTTTTATTAAATAAATTGAAATATATCGTGAAAATTAAAACTAAGATAGAAATCAGAATATCTATTTCGGCTGAAATTTTTAAAAAAGGCTTAAATTCTTACTGTAAAAATATGCCATTCATTCTTGCATTTAATTACAGTTCTAAAAACTTATCGATTAGAAAAATGTCTCGAGTTAGTTATCCAGATAAATAAATTTTTCAAAACTATTTTTATCAAATAGTGATTAATGACCTCAAATTTTATTTTATATCGAGAAGACTAATCTCAAACTAAATACTTCTGATAATTATTTTATGATAAAGTCAATGATCGTTAAAGTAATTGGTGATAATTCCAATTTCAATTAAATAAACATTATATCATTAACCAAAACAAGATAATAGATTAATTTTGATTTAAATTAAAGCGACTGAAGAACTTTTGATCAATATATATATGTTTCAACTATCCATCAGAAGTATTATTTGATATCAATTCGATTGCTTTGAAAAGGGAAACGAAACAACTTTCGATTCAAAACGATTGATACCTTTCAGGCGTAAAACATTAATTCCTCACTAGTATTTTGATATTAAGCCAAGCGTTCAGATGAGACACTAAAATAATGGCAAAAAGAAATAATAGTAAAGAAATGAAGAATTTTCTCATCGTTTCCCATAGACTTTGAATCAAATATTGTGAATCGTAAGCCAAGCATTTGCTTCAGGCCAGGCTTTGGCCGCTATTCTTTGTGTAATATTAGGATTGTTTCCTAATTAGCCGATTCGCCAAATAAAGTAATTACTGTTATATTGTTATTGTTTTGAGTTTTATTGTTTGTTAGCTCTGAGTTAACTATTTTTATTACTTTATTATTACTACATGAAAAAAAAATAATTCCGATCATTGTTTATGAGTTTATTGAAATAATAAAACCATATCTAAATTTATTTATCAAAAATAAATCAATATTAAGTCAAATTATAAAGTAATTGAAAAAATGAATAAGTTTAACAACAGTGTGAAGAACCTTTATTTTTATCGAAATAGTTTTTTATATTAACTCATTTCATAGAATACTTTGTATAGTTTTGAGTTACGCGAAACAGAAAAATAAAATAAAAGGGTATATAAATTTGCTCGATATTGAAAACTTTCGAAAAAGATTTAAATATATAATAAAATGATTTCCTTATATCAAATTAAATGATTCAATTCTGATAACTGGTGCATAACCCCTGAGAACCGTATTATATTAAGATTTACTAAAGTATTCCCTATGTTTAGGGGAATTGAAAGAACACTATGAAAAGCAATAGACGAAAAGATTATCTTTTCTTCCAAATAGGAAAAGGGAAATTATGGAATAATAACAAAAGTAATAATGGAAAAAAGTGCACTTCACTCGTAAATCTATGCCGACATATCTCAATAGATTGAAAAAGTAAATTCCAGCCCCAATGCATTAAGTATAGCATAATAGTCATAGTATTATAGTTTTTCTGTTAAGTCAAAACCATATCAATCATATCAATGAAATAAGTTTATTAGACATTTACGTTATTAGATAGAGAGCGAGTGGACTAAAGTTCAAAGTGTGAGAGTAGTTGAGGTGATTTTCAGGTTAAACATAATAGGTTTATATGTCTAAAAATGAATGATGAATCGCTACTTTCAAAAATCATTGCCAGATTGGGAGAGAGAAAAACAAGGGATTGAGATAATCGACATTTTTCCTTAGATGCAATTATTTCAATGTTGCAAGTGTAATAAATATTACATTACATGCATTACATATTTACTTATTTAGAAGGTTTTGAGCAAAAGATGCACTAGTATTGCACACAATCTTCATGTATCATTTGGGATTAGGTCAAGATTGTTGAAAGTTTTCCAAATATTTTATAATATTTCTCTAATCAAATGAACAATTTTTAGAATTTATTTTCTACAGTAAATTCTGTGTAAAGTATTTCAAGAAAAAAGAATTACGAAATTCCATCAAAATAAATAATAACCAAATACAGAATCAATATAGAATTCATTGATGCGTCAATTGAGATAAAAAATAATTTAAAAAATACAGGCAAAGAAGAAACTAAAACTGAAATATAAGTTATGACATTCGGTCCACTTCCATAAATTGATCATTAGTTAGTCATAAATTGATGTGACCGAACAGCTATTCTCATTCACAAGAGCTCTACTTTAATAGTTACCACACCTTATCACTAAATAGCTTATTACTTATGTATTCTAGGCTGCAGTTATATAACATTTTAAGTGTTACATTCATCGCTTAGAGAATTCATATGTTTGTTCCTCTCTTTCTATATCTCTTAAATGCGGTTATAATCAAACGTAATAAGTTTTTAAATTATCTTCTTTTTCAAATAAAAATGAAGTAGTGGTAATGGTATACTTTCATTTAGTGAAGTAGATCCTCATTTATTGTGATAGTATCGCACATCACATCTACAGTGCATTAAAAAGTTTATGTGTTTCACAGTTATGTTTCAAGCAAAGAGTCGACTCTGGTTTGACTTCTTTTTTTTCTTGAAGTAATAAAAAATCTCACGTTTTGATATCATTTCTGCGTTACCTTGAATTATACTTATGTCAAATGCTATATAATATTATCATGTATTTTGATCTGATTTTTTTTCGGTGAAAAATATACTGTATGTTTAGAATGAAATTTTATGCTGGTTTTGGTTCAATAATAAATCTTCTTAAGTAAAAAAATTGGTTCATTTCGAATTTAGTTAACGAGTTATGGATAAACTTTTGAACGTTTCGGAAGCTTTGTTGAAATGAAACGTTATGAGGCAAATAATAATGACTTTATTTCATCTTTAATTTTATGATTTAAAAGATATTTTTCTTAAAAAAGGAATTTATGCAAAAATCAAATATTTTCTGCTTTGGTTGATGTCAAGTGAAATCAAATTGATTAAAAGTTATAAAATAGGATAAACCTTTTGGATCGAAGAATAATTATTGTTGAAAGGAATTTCCTCGAGTTATTTCATTTACAGAGTCTTTTTTATTGTAAAAGACAAGAGATTTTTTTCAGATTCAAAGCTGTGGTTAAATCTTAAAATTTTCGAGTCCTGTTAAGTTATGATACCATTTGATTTTTCACTAATAAATAGCTTTTATTCTTATTCTTTAATAGCCTATTCTTATCTTGACATCAGAGTTAAAAAGATTATTGATTAATAATTGACCTGAATTTTAAAATTTTAATTATTTTCATTAAATTTAGATGTTATCAAAGTTTTTAATTGAAACACTTTTAGATTCTCAATTAGATTAATAGTTTATAATTTATTTGGAAAAATTCAAATTATTATCTGTTTTGATGAGTTTTCAAATTAGTTACTCTACTTTTTCATTTGATAAAAATGATGACTTCAATTAATGAACTAATTACTGATAACTTAAACATTTGTAAAAATCTAGTTATTTTGAGTTCTAGAATTTTAAATGCTATCGATATCACCTTTGATATTGAATAATTTAAAAAACAAGCAATTATTTGAAAAAATCAAATCAAATGTTTTGAAAAACAAAATAAAATTAAAGTTATTAGAATTTCAAGGTTTTTTAGGCAAATCGTTTCAAACAACTTTATAGACAACAAATTAGAAAAATATTTTGAAACTATAGCAATTCAGTGCACTCAATGAAATTTAAACGTTATGTACTTGTATTTTGTTATTTCAACTTTTGTCTGTGAAATTAGTGCCAAAACTTGTATTGAAAAGAATGTGTCACAAAGTGACGGTTTTTTTGATTTGAAGCCAAAAAATGAATGAAAAACAGAAGCAATAGACTTAAGCTGAATATACGGTACTTTTTTGATTGACTTCTTTGTGAGCAGATATTATTTTCTAAAAATAATGTATAGACACCACCTGACGCACCGTTCTTTTCATATAAGTTATGAGTAAAGTACTCGTAACTATTTATTCAATATTCTTTTAAATTTAAGCGGAGATCTATTGCAAGCGTATGATTCGCTGTATTCTTTTTTTGTAATTTTAATTCTTTAAATGAAAAGAAATAGAGTTCAATGAGTACCGCAGATATGATTTCTTAGAAGTATCTATTTTTTCTCGAACCGGATTTTGATTTTGATAATATCCACTTAAAAAGTTACACCACTTATAAAAGTTTCGTTCATTATAACATTTGAACTATTTATGAGCATTAAATGAATTTGTATTTATTTCTTAAGTCTTGAGATATTTTGCAAAATTCTTAAGCTCAGAGCAAATTCTTATAATCATAAGCAATGAGAAAATTAGTCACTTATAAAAATGACTTCAAAAGTTGCAAATGTGAGCCAACTTTTAAACCTCAATAAGAATTGTAATTTAACCAAAAGAACAGTAAATATAAGTTAAATAAATGCAATGCGGCTCTGATTTTGAATAGAAATGTAATAAAATAAATTATGGGTATTTCAATGCAGCGATAGCTGTCATGATGAGACTTCTCCGCGGCTTTATATTTATAATGCATTTTATAACTTTAGTGCTCCGGTCGCTAATTCGATTCATCTGCATTTGGGCTATTCTCAACTGCAATTTTTGCTCATTTAATTCATCAGCTCTTTTCGTCTTCGGTGGTCATGTCAGTGAACTTTGCATTGATTTATATATAATGCGAGTTAACATTATTGGAAAAGAGGAATTATATAACTTGTATTCTTTCATTTATTTGCATACTTTAGGTAAGGGTATATGTCTTCAATTCTTAACTCATTCTAAGGTTTCTAAAGATAAATTTTGTCATTTCAAGTTAGAGTAGCGGACAGTTATTGAAGTAATTGCAATAAATAAAGTTCAAAATGTTAAGTTTGGAGAAAACGAGGAAAAATTCTTTTGCAAACACTCTTATCTCAAAGTCATTTAACATATTTCTCTAATTCCCAAAGAAAATACAGCATATATTCATTTTGAAAAAAGAGAGTTATTTTGAAAATTTTGTCTTTTAGATAAACCTCTTTGATGTTAAAACCAAATGGTGTCTAAAAGAAAATGAGGACATTGAGCCTCAAGTATGATTAGTCTGGAGTTTAACAAACGACAAACATTTCTATTATGTAAATAATTGTCTAAAACTATTAGAAACAAAAAATTAAACAAATATTTGAGTTGTTAAAGCGAAAAAATAAAAATTTAGATGAAGTTATGTTAAGATCGCATCAAATAGTCGTATTTATGATCGAAATTCATTTTATTCAATTACATCACTTGAATAAAAATGAAATATTTTATTTATAAACAGAAAATACGAAGAATTTTCATCAATAAAACTTGGTTTATGTTTAAAAGAGAGAGAGTCCTAATTTGCCGCATCGGTTGTGCGAGTGAGCTATCAATATGTATGGAAGCCAATTGTATTGCAATGATGCGAACTGTATGTGCAATACTTCCAGCTGTGTGTGACTGCTATATCATCATCGCCCCAAAAACCCGAAGTGAACTACCATTTAGTCAGTCAAGACTTATTTTGGGAAAATCAAATTTGTTAGAGTTGTTAGAGAGTGAAAATAGATCACAATTTCGACAGTTGTAAACTTTATAGAGATGCTTATAGACCATCAATTGGATTGCATTCCTTTCATAACAATAATCCACATCTATCTCTGTGTGCGTTTAGCTTTTAAGCAATTCGGAAGTTAGAAACTCATACACTCATAACATATTCTTATTGCAATCTCACTCTGAAATGGCATTATTCATGTAAATAAATACATTTGGTATTCAACGAAGTACTCGATTTAAACACTGTTTATCTACATTATTCAGTTAGTTTTAATCAATGAAATTCAAAATTATATGGCACTCAATTAATTATATAAAAAATATTCCAATTAATATATGCAGATGTTTCATCAAGTGTTAAGCATTAATATATTATAATCTTTGTTCCACACGACATATGCTTGTGAGCCAAAGATTGAGTCTAGAGCTAAAAATACTACTATTCTATAAATAAATATAATTTTATTTAATGCTTATTAAATATATATAAATAAAAGTTATCTACATTTACACTGGTATATAAACTGGTATTTTAGCTGTTGCTTAGCTGTTGCAGTAAAAGCAGAACATCAAATAGAAACATAACATAATTCATAAAATTATCAGAACTAGATTTTTCTGTATATTTTTAAGAAAGTAATGTCGGAAACTTTCTAATTATGTTTAAAATAACTCTAAGTAACCACAAATTTTGATCCTATTCTGTCAAAAGCCAGTTTATTATTCTATACTTTTCTTAGTATTCGATTAGTATTTTCAATGGATATCAATTTTAACTTTAATGAACAGGAAACACATTAACCATAATGTTTCATTTGAAAAATTACTTTTTGTTTCAAATCTAAGTGACCGACAATTGCGGAAATCTAAAAAAATGATTGAAACTAACTATTCTAATCAAATTACCATATCCTTAAATTGATAAATTATAACTCGTAATTTCGAATTATAATCTTCAAACAAAGCATTTTTAGAATCGATATGTTTACGTCTGTCCCGATGCAATGCATTCAATTTTTTAAAATCAAATTAATTATTACATCTTTGAGACCTTATATGAATGCGAATCGTATTGATTGAATAATCACAATTTTTAACAATAATTTTATGTAATTAATAATTATTTATCACAAAAATGATTCAATTCTTGATTTATTTGATCATTCATGAATTCAGTTGAATGAACAACAATTCTTGCATTTAAAGATTCATAATATATTTTTGATAAATTTTTCTAAATTACATTAAGCTAAGATAATATTAAGATTATGGACGAAACTTGAAAAGTTGAACTTTTGCTGTTCATAAATGATAATTTTGATATTAATCATCGCTTCATTGAAATAAATTCCGATTAATAATTTAATTTGTTCGGACACTTATCTATGTAGTAGTTTAGTCTCTAATTAATTTATATAACAAAGATACGAGTCATCCATCAAGAAGTAAATGAATTCCAGCAGAGAGTCGAATAATTGATAACTTGGATGTTTGTGTGGCAAACATCATATTATTATTATGGGATTAGATTATTCTTAACCCAAAAGAATTTGTGAGAACATAAAACTGAATGTATGCATAAGTGAATTTGACATTCAATCGTTTGTACAGCACTTATAAGGAAATAGCCCTAAACACATACTCTATATATATATTGTATATTTGTTTGAGTAAATTATTTATTGGGAAAAATAGAAGCGAGGGTTAATGCTCTTTGAATGCAAAATATGGGACGTTTTCGGATTGTTATTCTATGAAAGACGGAACTCAAGTTCTCCGTTGACAAATCAAAGCCTACGAGTTGACACTAACGCAATCAAATAATCATTATTTATTTATGCCAACGTTTTTTTACTTAATAATTATGTTTCTTTATATACAGTATCATAGACTCAAAAATTCTAAAAATTTACCCCAAAGATTACTGATTGAATGAACTGCAGTCCATTTATTGCATTTGTTATTTTAATGATTTATCTTTTGCTTCTGCATAGATTGCTTCGATAATAACTGATTTGCTGTCAAATACAAACATAATCGAAGTTTTTTCAGATTTTCATTCAACAAAATTACTAACTCTTAAGATGAAAAAACGATATTGTATTACAAATTTTATTTCTATTTCAATTTTTTTCTATTATAAAATAAGAAAACTTTGAAGATAGGACTGACAATTCTCAAGCTGCAATTCCTTTTTTAAATAATTTAAAGTTTGATATATTTTTCGAAAACTCTTCACAAAACAATAGCCATTAAATTATTCTTTAATTTCTCGCATAAAAAAATTATTTCATTTTCTTTGAAATTTTGATATAAATGACCCAAAATATTAGATCGAAAGTATAAATTTTGTCTTTAATAAAATTAAAAGTTATAATTATTATACCTTTAAATTAAATTTTTTGGCATAAAGACACACGCCTTCATATAATCTTGAAGTAACTGTTGGGAGAGCCCCTCTCTTTTCGATATAACTCTTATAATTATCACCGAATTTAATGGCACCGCCAGGCATATGACCCGATAACTTATAAGTTTGGACATTTCAAGGTGTAATCCCTTCTCGTTTTAAAACTGTTTGCGCTAAATTCAGGCCAAACGTAAATTATACATGAGTTCAATGCTTAAAATTTATGATGTCTTGCAATAGAAGCTAATAATAAAACAGAAGCAAAATAGACGAATAGACGAATAGTCAAATACTCAAATAAATTGTTTGTACAAAAGCTCTCAACAGTCTTGAATCACAATAACAAATATTAAGTTTGAAAAAATGAAGTAATGAAAATGCGAGTCAACAAAAGTGATTCTCAACAAAGTTTTGAGTTATACTCTATCGTTTATTGTTTTTCACAGGCTTTACATTTAAAGATAATGCCAAAAAGAGCTCTTTTGGATAAAATACAAAATTAAGTGTTATTTTTGGGTAATTTCTCTTTAGAAAATAGCTGTCAGCAAAGCAAAGTTTAAAGAGGCCTAAACTTTAGTTAATAAATGCTAGGAATAAATCATTTTTTAATGCGTCACTTTTCAAAAACCTAAAACTTAAGTCTATTTGACATTAAAAGTGGGGACTGATAGAAGTTTACAGCTCATCAGCGCATATCAGCACAGTTTTCTTCAACTTCTTTTCGGCGAAAAAGTGAGCAACAAAAGTACACGCTTTTCTTAAAATTCGCCCTTAAGGCTAGTTGAAAGGTAACATTTTGTGCTTGGCTTTTGTTAAGGGAACGGACAGCTAAGGAATGACGAGAAGAAACTTAAGGACAGTAGAAGACTTTGCAACTCTAGTTTTGGCAAAGAAAATGAACAGTTCAACGAAGTCTCTCTTACTTTGAGAAAATGGTTTGAAACCAAAGATAATTATTTACTAGTGAAAAGTTGGTAATATATATTCATTTAAATATAAATATTTGCATAATTTTTTCACAAGGCTTTAAATTGATATCCATCGGGTATAGAGGTATTAATTCATTATCAAAATTTTTAAATAATAATTTACAATTAGAAAAAAAATCCAATAAAATGCAAGAAAATTATATCGAAGTTTATTCGATTGATAGATTAAATAAAGGTTTAAAAAGGAATACAAAATCAAATCAGTCCTAACTATACATCTATTGAAAATCATTAAAATTAAATGAGTTTAACAATAGATATCGCTCATTGAACGTGACTTAATTAACTGAATACCTCTTTAATTAGGAAAAAAACTAAACGTTTCACTTTTTTAAGAGAGAGAAATTGAACCTTTAAATTGCTTTCATTTTATTTTGCTAAAAAATATTGCATGTTTGAAAAGAAAATATGTGGCAAGGCTTGAAAAACAAGCTTAAATATTACCTACACTCTAGTTTGATTAATTTAAACGAGTCAATAAAAAAATAAAAATCAAAAGCATTTGAACTTTATAAGAGAGAAAAGTGTACATTTTCAAATATCTTGTTTTCCAATCATTATTTTTCATCTTTTCTCAATGCCTTTCGCTTTCGTCATAGGTGGAAAACTAAGGTTAATTTGAGAGAAACATCATTTGTCCTTTACTGTAAATAATCACTGAAATTTTCATTGCATTCAAAAACCATAGATTAAACAAAGAGCTGAATCGAAATTTAAAATATACTGGTATATAGCAAGAGAAACAGAGACAAGATAAATAAATAAATAAATAAAGGTAAATACATATTTATGTTATGTATTTTTAAGCCCATGAAAGAGCGTGGGATGATTTTAACCTAGTAAATTGTAAAGAAGTTGCCAATTTTGAAATATTAATGTTAGAGTACACTAATTGTATTCGAAGTTATGTTATTTTTTTCAGTTATCAGCTGAGAATTTCGTTTTTCATAAAAGATTTTAATCTATTTTATTTCCGTGATTTTGTTATTTTATGATAAAATATTTATTTGAGTTCTACAAAGTCTATGGCCTTTTAGATTTCAAACCATTATTATCTTTTTTGGAATTGGAATAACATTTGAAAGGTTTTGATTTGGAAACTCCTACTGTTTCAGTCATTTAAGGAGATCATTAGCCGAATTCTGAGCATTAAGTTGAATGCCATAGTTGTAAATGAAAAATGAGTTTTAAGTGTGGGAAGTCTGTAGAAAGTAAAGGAGTGAAAATATGTTATCGCACTCATGCTATATATGACATTGTGAAGGATTTTCTGCCATTAGTTTATACCTGAAAAATGATATACAAATCACTAGATTATTAAGAACACAAAATTATTTCTTCATTCATTACAATAATTGTGTAAAATTATATTTATTTATATCAAATTAAATTACGTTAAACTTATTATTTTTGCGAACAAAAATGATTAAAAAATAGTTTTGTAGATATAGTTAGATAACTATAATTTAAACCAACAACAAAAACATGATTATGAAAATGGAAAGCGTATCCCATTATTCATTCTTATTATTGTCTACTCATTCTTGTTGTTTTGTTGCTTGTCTTGCATTCACTTTTAACTTCTGTTTTTTGTGGTAATGGACACAAGTGCCTTATATAGAGATAAACTTTTCCTGTTTGTTTGTAACTGAAAATGTTCGAGTGTCGAGGATATCGACTATCAGCAATAATTTTTAAATTAACTTCTCTTCGCATATTTTAAAATTGTAAATAAATTGATAGAAAATTATTTTCTGATGTGGTTAAAGCTACAAAGCTCCAAGTTTTTAAGAATAGAGAAAATTATTTTTCGAAATCAAATTATTAACTTTAAAACATTTGAAACCATAAATGAAGCGCATATTTATATGTTTTGTAGATGTTTTGAATATGTTTGTTTGTTTTTAAAGATTTCTGTTAAGAATCCATTATAACATTAGACTGAATATGTTTATAACTTGATATCAATGGAAATTTTCTATTCAATGTAAACTCGAATGAAATGTTAGATATCAGTATATTTTTATTTTTGAAGGATATGCTTGAAATACGAAATGATATTTTTAAAATTTGTTATAAACAAAATATTCGCTTTAATGATTAACAATAGATTTATGGATTTATAAATTAAACTTTTATTACTATTATTAGAAATTATTTTTATGAATAAAAAAAGAATGCTTTAATAAATATTAATAATCTTTTCCCTATGCTTTACGATGAACTATTCAAGCATTAAATTGCAAATAAAATAATTTCGGCTCTCTTAATAACTGATTTAATGTGATGTGAGATTATTTAATAATCAAAACTTAAGTGAACTCTCATTCGACAGTTTTCTAGTAGAGTAGGAAGTTGTCATTTCTTAGCTATGTTCTCAAGACTAGAAACAGAGGAGCACGAGAATAAGAGACAAAAGCTTTTTTTTAACAGAGTTAAACTGTAATCGACATTAATGTATAATAATATTCATCATTAATCATTTGAAACGATGCACAAGAATCTGAACAAAATAAGCCATTGAACGGAACATGAACTTAACGTTTTTAAAACTAGAATAGATATAAGTTTGATAATCTGTTTCCATATCTTTCTTTGCCACAAAAGAATAGTTCAATATAGCATATATTTTGAGAAAAATGTTTCAGAAGTATATTATTTGGATCATATCAACTCATATTCGAATATTTTTTTTAGATTTCTCATAAACAAAGGTTAACTCTCATGATATTTGTTTAAGACTTTCGAACAACAGCCTCATTGTCTTAGTAACTAAAACTATTTGAAGTTTTGAATTGAAAAACTTTTTATTTAATGAAAAAACCGATGGGAACATTTTACGAAAGTATCGTTTTCCCTTTTCTTTCATGTCTACTTTGGATCTTTGAAAATTCAATACGACAGCTATTAATCATGACACGATACTATTAGCTTCGAAATTTTTTTTTCTCATGACACAAGAAAATCTTGAATATCGTAAAAAAACTTATAGAAAATATTTTCAATAAAAAATTTTCTGATTTACTTTATGAATTAGAAACATGAAATCGTTCGCTCTCTAAAGTGAGTTTACATAAAATTGAGTTAAAAGGTTTTAATAAAAAAATTAATAATTTATAGACACCACTGGATTTAATTTGAAGTCTAATAGTGTTAAATAATGCGCTGAATTTTATTGTAGAGAAAGCCTTTAAAGTTTTAAATAAAGTAAAAAAAGAACAGCAATGATGTTATTGATTATTCTCAACAATTTATGAATATAATTCAGAACTTGATTGACATTTCTTGTAAAACTTCATCAAAATAAGCTTCAAAAATAATGAAATCAATTTAGTTGCATTGAAATACAAGTCATAAAATATTCAAATGTGGGAATAAAGCCTTCCGGGCTTTGCCGAATCATGTTTTTTGATATACGAATAAACCGTAAAAAGTTGTGTTACTTCATTGAACTGAACTTAAAGCAAAAATCCTTTCATAACATTAGTAAAATAATTCAGTCCTCGAAACTAAATTAAATTTTTTCCGCTTTAAAGATCTTCATTTAAACCCTTAATTAAACTTATCATTAATTTACGATTAAAAACCATTTGAAAGGTTTAGTTGTAGTTGAATTAAATTTATGCCTTAAACTTTTATTATTTGAAGCATTATTGAGGTTTTCAATTGGAGCTTAACTCAACTTATTCCATGCTTAAAATGCAAAAAGTTTTGTTTTTTAGTTCTATTTCTTATCCAACTTATTGTTACGCGATTTGACATTTTTGTGTTGAGATATATAAAAAGGAAAATAAGATAAATGAAGCATTTTTCTTCATATTATTAGCCCCTTAAGGAACAACTTTTATGAAGTTTGTAACATAATGTTTAATATAGGAAGTGATGTGCCCTTTGATGATTACCGCCTCAATCGCCAATTTATGGCTTTTATGAATAACAGCAAAAGTTTAGAGTGATTGAAATAAACTTTACCTGTCCTGCAGTGTCGCACAATTGAAGCTGACAAGGTTTGTTGTCAATCGTTACCACCACTGATAATAACCAAAAATTAGGCACATGTAAGCAAAGAATAAACACAAATGAAATGTGTTAAACATAAATAAATTTATGAAAACAGAATTGCTATTTCTATCTTTTTTGGGTTTTATTTGTTTAAGAGTCAGAAAAACTTAGTTAAATAACTCAACTTTCTTTTCTTTCTAATGTATTTGTAAATTATATACTGTTTGCATAGAAATATATATATTTTTCTTTTACCTGAATAGTTATCGAAAGCGGTTGGGACGTATTCAGTCGGATAGCCGTTTGTTGTATAACTAACAATAAGACTAGTCTTTCCCACCGCTCCGTCACCGACAAGAACGCATTTCACTCTTGATATTGTATTACACTCTGATGATTGTTCTCTATCAGTGAGTAAATTGCATGATGTCGAGTCTCGATATAATGGAGGCATTTTTATAATTATTATTATTATTATTTAATATATTGATAATTCTTATTTTTTGTCTAATTCAAAATAGTGCCAAAAAAATTTTCATTCAGAAAACATTAGATTAATGCTTATCAATATATTTCTTTTGAGATAAATGTTTCGTCGCAAAAGTCTGCAAAAGTTTAGTTTAAATACATTAATAATTGATGAAATGAATTATGTTTAGAAACACATACACCACACAAACAGGAAAACTTTCTTCGCAACAAAGTTCTAATTATAACTTCTCTTTTTTTAAAACTTTATTTATTTTTTTCACTCAAATAAGGTCTGCTTCAAGTCTCACAATTAAATTTATTCATAATTTTTTCAAAAGAACCCGCACTTCCATGAGTTCAAACTTTAATATTTAAAAATGAAAAAAAACATTATATTTCATCCTTCAACTGAAGAGTCTTCAAATAACATGTCGAAAAACATCACAATTTTTTGCAGACTAGGATTTTGAAGATTGAAATAAAAGATACATTGAATCGTAAAATAAAATTCTAAATTTTGGAGAAAAAATTTCACTACTTTTCTTCGAAGAAAGAGTAAGTGTTCGGTATTTGGATTGATGTCGATTACTATCTTCCAAACATTAAGCTTACAGTTGAGTTACTTTCACACACTATGCAATGCATAGATATGTATTACAACAACAAACTCGCCTAAACTCTTGTTCAGTTGTGCTTTGAACGGCGCACCTCACTCTTACATTAGAGAATCACGATTGAGGCGGACTTGTGCAGCAACTCGGTCTCTGCCTTCCATTCCTTCGACGTCACCATTAATATTATACTTCTGAAGGTGGAGCGTGAGGATCATTTTTGAGAAAAAAATCCGTATATCTCTCCCTTCACTTCTTTTATTTCTCTTTTTTTAAGTGAAGTGAAAAAACTTTATTTTTATCTAAAATGATTCAAAAAAGCTTGTATTCATTTAGTTTTATTATTATTGTTTTTTTAATATTTCATACAGAGTTTATATATTTATTTGTTGATTATTAGTACACAAGTGGTACTTGAAGTGAAGGGAAGCTTTTCACTCATTCTCATTTTCGAATGATTTATACTAAAGTTTATTGACATTTTTCAAGACTAATAACGAGGCCAGTACTGCAATCGGTTAAAGTTTTCCATCTCTTAAACAAATACACAGAAATACAAAAAAACTACACAAATAAGAGAGAAAAAACATAAAGATAGCATTAAAAAGATCACATTAGGAGAGGCGCGTCTAAACAATTATATCAGGATTTTTATTTCAATGACACAATTATTGCTGTTTCAATAGAGTTTACTGTTGTATTCGGTCAATGACAAAATATTTTCATTATTATTTTCCAATTTTAAACTATTTTTTATTGTACTTCTTTTTTTATTATAAATGATTGACAGCACAACTATAAAGATTATATAATTGAATTGAGGAAATCAAAAAGTGGAATAAAAGATTAAATTTAGTTTTCCACTTTTTGAAGTTATTACTTTTATAAGACTTGAATTAATTAAGAAAATTATTTTGAGTTCAAAATATTCCACTAAAATGAATCAAAAATAATTTTATCTCTTAAAAGAGTATTGTAACGAAGAGATGTGAACTTTTTTTATCAACAAAATATTTTTATTACCGAAATCCTAATTTTCTGATATGATTGCATTAAATGTTTGTCACTTTATATTTGCTCAAATATATTTAGAGAGAGCAGAAATATTGTTTATCGTTTTAATATAGAAGCCACTCTTCATTGAAAACACATTATAAACCACTCTAATTCTAGAGCTAAATGTTTTCTTCCTGTTGTTAAGCATTGATAGTGAATTTGGAATTTGGTCAATATCTATAAATTAAATAATATATCAAATATTCATCTGATTCTCCAAAATAAACATTAGTTCAAACTAATAAATAACTCAAATAAATAGCTCAAAACTGTAATTAAAAAATCTATGACTCATAAGCATTCAGTATCAATATTGCATCTAAATTACAAAAACATTTTTACAGAAAAAAAGCAATAAAATGCTTTTTTGTTGAATATCAAGGATTTGAAGGTAGGAAAATTTTTTTTAATGTTATTAAATGAAATTTGAAACTTTATTTGATTCTGAATCTCATTTCATAATCACATTTTGGCATTACTTTTTTGTAAACTTGCCATTAGGCTATTTATTTTCATGATATACTTTAATAGTTATATTATTATTATTATTATAACTTAATTAAAAGGAAGAACTACAGTGTTTTGCAGCAAAAATTTGATGCAGAATTTGCTCTTCAAAATAATATTTTATTTTTAGTCACTTAAAGGGTGTTAACAGCTTTTTTTCTTTCTCTTCATTTATATAACAAATGTTAATTTTGATAAAAGTTTTGCATAAATCTTTCCATAAATAAACTCGTTTTAAGTCATTTATTTTGAAAATAAACAAAAAAAGAAACTACTGAATCATTTCCTAATTAGATCAAAGTTTATCATAGAATTAGTGCTATTAATTTGCAATCTTAATAAGTCATTATAATGAAAACGTAATGCAAGTCTAAATTATTGGAATCAAATTCATATATCCATTGAGTCCACTGGAACTCAACTATAACTCTCCACAAAATTATTTCAAATATTGAGTGGAGTTAGAAGTGTTTGTAGAATATAAAAGATATTGTTTGTAATAAAATAAAAATTTCAAATTTAATATATGTTTGGAAATAGTGCTCAATATTGATTGCTTCAAAAGTTTTTAAATGTCGATTCGCTTCGTAAAAAGTAAAGCAATCATTTATTTAATAATAAATCTATTGGTTTGCGATTAAAAATAAGCACAGATTACAACAGAATATTCTTTATTTCAAAAATTAATTGGCGACTTATTTAAGAGATATTATATAAACTTGTATTTTATCAGTTGTTAAAAACTTTGGACAAAACTTTTTAAAGTTACGCGTCATTGTAATGATTGTAATGCCATCTCTTTGTTATGTCTGTGATTATTGAAGTTAATAAAAAAAGATTGAATCAATGGAGAAAATGGCGACGAAGTTATTATAACTATTATCTGTTTTAATGATATAATTAATTAATTTAAATCAAGTTTAAGTCGAATTAATTTAAAATAAGTGAGAATTAAGTAATCATTTTTCAAAATTTTTTTACTTTCATATCATTGAAGACATTATTTTTGAAATATTTGGTCAAAAAAAAATCTTTTGTAAATATTCGCCAATTAAATAATAAAATAATTTTGGTTTTCAATTATATTATAATTAAATAGTAATATAAAGTTAGAAGTGATGGCATTCCCTCCGCCGCCCAATAATCATATAATGCAAGCAATGGCCGCATCTTTGATGGGCTCAGGAATGCCTCCACAGCCTTACCATCAAATGACACCAATGGGTACAGTTTGCAGTCAGACCAACAATCATCAGTTTAATTACTAATCATTTCTTTTCATTTTCAGGTGGATTAATACCAATGCAAATGATGCACTCAATGCCTCCTGTAATTTATTATCAATTATTTTAATTTTTTTTATTTATTCACATTTTTAAATATTGAGTTTGAGTTGAATTTAGATTTTCTTATATTAAACTCTATTAAGAATTGATGAATAATTATTTAATGATAGGCACCAATGACTCCAATGGGAGTGACAGTTCCTTCAGGAGTGACCACAATCTCAGCGCCACCCGTCCGGAAGATCCAACAGGAAGCACCGCAACCGCCACCGCCATCACTATTAGGCGTCTATCCGGGCGCTAATCAAGTCAGTAATGTACGTCATTTCCATTCATTCATTTAAAGAACTCTCTTTTAAAAGTTTTTGATTTGAATGAATAGATATTCCAACAAATGGCAGCGGCGAATCAAGATCCTCAACTCAATTATCGAAAGCCTCGACCTCCGCCGGGCAGTACTATCACTGTATTTGTCGGTAATATCACTGATAGAGCTTCTGATATGCTTATTAGACAACTATTATCGGTAATTATACGACTTGTTTCCTATTTTACAATTACTGCATTTATTATTATTTAATAAAACAATTATTTAATTTATTTTTTGCTATATTTTAAATTGTAATAAATATATTGAACAGAAATGCGGTGCAGTTAATAACTGGAAGCGAGTACAAGGAGCTAATGGCAAATTACAAGCCTTTGGATTTTGTGAATATTGTGATCCAGAATCTGCGATGAGAGCCGTCAGACTTTTACTTGACTTTGAAATCGCTGATAAAAAATTAGTCGTAAAAGTGGACCCAAAAACACAGGAAAAGTTGGATGAATATAAAAAAACAAAAGGAGTTACCGGTAATGAACTCGATGATCAAACTAAAGAAGAAGATTCTATTATTTCAGCTCAATTGCAAACTGTTCTTAAAGAACATGAGATTGAATTATCTAAAGATCCTGACCCTAAAGAAAGAATTCGTCGCTTTCAAAACGATAAAAGAGATCCAACAAAACCTGAGGTAAAATGATTTTTGCAATTTTACTGCTATTACTCGCTATACATTCATTGATACACATATTTATAATGCAATTATTGCTTAAAATAATTTTATTAAATTGTTTTCCGCAGAATTTATCCGAAATGGATTTGGAAGACGATAAGCGATCTCTAATTCATCGTGAAATCGATAAATTTCGCGACACATATAAGGTAAATGTCAGGGATTTGTGTTTTATTTTGGGATTTGATAAATAAATTCGATTAGAGGGACAGTTATTTCCATAATTATAATTTAAAAGTTTAGTCTATTATTCCTTCACTTGAGATATATTTGTTTTGATAGCTATTAATTGAGCACAAAATTTGCTTATCTTTAAAAATATTCAAACAATTTAATTGTTTGGCGCGTTATTTGTTGATTATGAGTAGTAGCGCTTTACATATTGATTCCCTCACAAAACCAGGGCTTAACTATTGTTTGAACAAATGAAACATCGGCTTGACTTGAAAGGCGCTATTTTGATAGAGAAATATGAGAATAAGAGGTTGAGAGAGAATAGGATTAGTCGGTGAGTAATGCTTTGTCCTAAGTTTCAGTTATTATTTATCTTTTGGTTATATCGGTAAGTAATTCACAAATTCTTTTATTTTTATTTCAATTATATCTATTTAAATGTTGTCTCAATGCTTACGGTGTTGTCGGTCTAAAAGTACAGCAATAATTCATATCAATATTATTATTGATTTAGTTCTAATTCAAAAATCGATACCTCAAAAGTTGAGATTAGAGTTAATTTTAAATTAAATTCAATATATTTAGTGGTTTATTGCTGTAAATAAAAATTAGATCAAATCTCCAAATGATGGACGACTATAACTCTATTCGCATAATATGTTGATATGAGAAATGGTAAGTAATTATTTGCTATATTGAAATGTTAGTCATGGTTTCGATCACAATCTAATGGTATTGGTTTTGGTGAGTCTAATGAAAGTGAATTTCGAAACTAGTCTTTTAAATGAATGTTTCTGTTAGTTATTGAATTTACTTTTAATAATACTATCGCCAAACGACCAAAACTGTTAGTTTAATGTTTAGATAGAGCGACAATGAGTGAGTCATAGCAACCAAACTGAGCACAATTTTCATTAATTGTTGTGATTCCAAACTTAGGTAAGGCAGACACGCCTTTTCCAAACAATTAAATACTACACTTTTTTGTTATTTTCTTTCATTTTCTTTAAATTATTCATTTCTTATGAATATAAGTAATTATTTTTTCTCCAAAGCGAAAATAGTCATCACAGAAATACCGAAATCCAAACAAACGTAAATACTGTTTGCATTTGTTCTTTTAATTATTTAATCCAATGAATAAAATTCATATCATAGATCACTTTTAATTCTGGTAAAAATTATTTCGTTTGTGAGCAAAATGAAATTTAATATTACTATCTTTTGTTTCTTTTTTTTTAGTCTAATCTAAATCTAAATTCTTTTTGTTTTAGAAATACGAAGAGAAAAAAGAAGAAGAAAAGAAACGCAAAGAAGAACTTGAAAAAGAAAGAGGTTCTAAAGATGATGACAGAAGAGAAAGAACGAGTAGAGATCGTTCTAGAGATAGATCTGCTGACAGAGACAGGTCGAGAAGTCTGAGAAATAGGGATAGAGATAGAGAACGAGAGAGAGAAAGAGAGCGCGAACGCGAGAGAGAGCGAGAAAGAGAACGGGAACGAGAGAGGAATCGAGAAAGAGATAGAGATCGAAGATCTGAGACCAGAGATGCTAATGATCGCGACCGCAACAGTGCGCCCGTTGAGGACGAAGAAGAAGCTTATGAACGAAGACGTCTTGAAAGACAACTCAGAGAAAAGGAGGCTTCATATCAGAGAAGATTAAGAGAATGGGAACAAAGAGAGATGAGAAAATCCAAAGACTATGATCGAGAAAAAGCCAAAGAAGAGCGCAAAAAATTAGAAGAAGAAGAGGAGAGACGAAAACTCAAAGAATTTCTCGAGGATTATGACGACGAAAGGTTTGATTCCAAATATTATAAAGGAAACAATCTTTCGAGACGTTTACGCGATAGAGAAATAGAAGTGACTGCCGATGAAAATGAAAGAGAACAGGAAAAGAAAGAACTCGAAGACCTCAGGAATAAATTGGCAGAAGAGGGACATCCGGACCCCGACAGTGAAGTCAGAAAAAGATTACTTTCTGGAGATAACGAACGCGATCGCAATAATAAAGTAGTCAGCGATCGAATACGAGCTCTTATGCTCGAAGCGAGACAAAAATCTGGCGCTTTGAGAATCGGTGACGAAGACATAAGTATGGGCTCTGACGGAACGCCTAAAGAAGAAATTCACGTAAAAACGTTCGGATTCGCGGGCATGAAATTAGGCACCACTTCAGCCAATAATAACAATAATGAAAAACAAAATCAGGCCTCGAATGCCAACACTCCCGACTCGACCAATGATAACATTAATTCTGGACATATCATTGCCGGCGGAGATATGAAGAGGAAAAAGTTGTCAGTTTCTGATGTGTTCAATTCGAACGAAGACGACGACCTTTTGTCAAAATCAAAGAAGAGAAAGTTACCGACTCTTGTCGACGATAACACTGATAGCAACTTAAGTACTCCGAGTAATGTTAATGTGAAGATAGCAGCCGGAGATAACAAGGCTTTGACTTCAGAAGATAAACGCAAACAAATTAAAGCTCTGATAGAAAAAATTCCCACTTCTAAAGAAGAATTATTTAAATATGAGATCGAATGGTCTCTTGTCGATAATGTATGTCTTCAACTATTTGTAATAATTTGATTATTAATTTAATTTTGTTTTCAATTCAATAGACATTAATGGAACGTCGAATTAGGCCCTGGATTAATAAAAAGATAGCTGAATATATAGGCGAAGAAGAACTGGCGTTATTAGACTTTATATGTAATAAACTTCAGTCCAAAAGTTCAGCTCAAAGTATTCTCGACGACGTGGCGATGGTTTTGGACGAAGAGGCGGAAGTATTTGTCGTCAAAATGTGGCGTTTATTAATTTATGAAATTGAAGCTAAAAAACTAGGATTAGGAAAATAGATTACAATTTATTTACTTTTATTATTATAATTATCGATTTGACACTTTTTTCATTGTAACGATTGATTGTATTATTTAATTATTAAAGACATAAATTTCGTGATTGTTTTTTATCATTCAAAAGTTTTCAAGTAATCAAATAATAGAAGACCAATAAATTTGATATTAAAGAAATATATAATTGAAATT
>JAQIWZ010000280.1:0-22689 GCA_034697245.1 Malaconothrus monodactylus | reverse complement strand
TTTACAAGTGGGTGAGCACGCGATCATTTTTCAATTTTTTGGTGGGCACAAACTCAAAAATTTGAAGATTTGCCTATCAATTTGCACTTATTTAAGAGGTTTTCGAAATTTTTGGGTGGGCCTGTGCCCACTGGCCCGTATTCTGGCTTCACTACTGGAAGCGATGCAATTGTGCACATTTAATTGTTTGGCTGAGACGTCAAATGCCTTTTGCAAATTAGCAAAGTATTGATTCAGCATTTGTTCCATAGTTTGAGCATTTTTATGACATTTTTGTTGTTATGAAAACAGCAATCGTTTCTAAATTTGTATTTAATCGATCACTTTTTGGCATTAGGCATAAAACGCACATCAGGAAAGTTAGTCTTTCTTCCGCATCAGAAATGATTTTTTTGTAATAAGACTTATTATGAGAAAACTGTCGATATTTTTTTTAATTTTACTTTTTTTTAATGTGAAAAATTGGAACTTAAGTCTTCGAGTCTAACGATAAGGTCATTGATTAGTTGAACTTCAAATATGTTACGCAAGAATTCGATGAGTGTTTTGATGAAAATCGAGCGTAGATTTTAAATAAAATATTATTTCATAAAAACTTTTGTGGATTTAAGTCAAATTTATTTTTACATGAGAAACATTACTTTATAGCTTATGGAATATTCTTTCAGTTATATTAATACAATGTCGAGTAATGAATAAAAGTTCTTATTTACAACTTATTTATTTTCGTTTTCAAGTCAAAAATAAATAAATAAAAATAAAAAACTTCAATAGACTGTAATATCTTTTGAAATGGATAAACAAAATTATTTCATATTAAGATACATTATATCTTTGTATCTTTGGTTTTGGATAGAAATTAGCGGTAAAAAGAATTAATTTTTAAAGTACGGAAGTTTCTATATTTTGATTTCAATAACGATTCAGACAAAATGATCAACACATTGAGATAAGAAAGAAAAACAAAGAGAAAAGCGAAAAATTCATCATCTCTTCAAGTGTTTTACTGTTTTGTTTCTTTGAGAACTAAATTTCAATTAAGTTTGAACTCAAGTAAACTTAAGCGCAAGGAGTATTGCAGTGCAAAATTATAGTTGACTATTCTGTGAGGACAGGTTTCTTTGATTCCTTTCTAATTCTTGTGCATTCACTGTTTAGGTCACTGTCCGTAAAAGTTTCCCTAAAAAATCGTCAATTGTTGCGATTCTGAAAACTTTAATATATTGTCTCCCGTTTTGTATGTGTTGATCAGCACTCTCTCACTTTCTCTGACTTTCTTTTTCTTTCTCCCATCTCTATATCTATTGCAGATTCTCATTCATCATTTGATTGGTGAGACTCAAATGGCAACCCAATGATGGATTGACTTCCATACAAACACTCACTCGAAAAAAATCCCGTTTTTGTGAAGTTTTTTCCTCAAAGTATATTTCGTGCTTTCGATTTTTTGTATGGAAAATATGCTTATCCCTAACATAGGTCACGAAATGAGCAAAATAATAGATATTTTGTGTATTCCATGCAAGCATTGTTTTCAGATCTAAAAAGTATCGTTTGTAAGTATATCGGAAACGAATGCATTAATACTTGTCTTTAGTATTGCAATTGAAGTTCTTTTGCAAAGTTTATTTTGTAAAGAATTGAACATTCGCTTAAATGTGAAACACTGCTATTATATATAAGTTTGATATGGGTTAGAGCTCAAGTCTGGCAGACTTATAAGACAGTCTAATTTCTTCCTCAATATTCAACGGACTAACACTATGTCTACCATAACATTGCTATTGACCTAATTATAAGCCGACGCTTTTTTTAGAGGGTATAACAAAATAGAAAATGCGGAAATGAATGCATGTATGATATAGTAGTAGTTGTTGTGTAACTTGTAGTAGAAGTAGTTGTAGAGTCTATGGATGTGGTTAAATAAGAGTCTAATGCTTAGTATTATATACACAGTAAAAGTGTCAGGTCTTTGCACTGAAGCGCATGTACACAATGTTCAGATTCCCAGACAGTGTTTCAGACATACGAATAAATTGAAAATAATGTCGTTCTCTATATATATATACAGTATATATATTAATAAAGTAGAGAATATATATATATGTGTATTGAAAAATGTCCTCAATTCTCAATACGTCACTAAATAATAATAATAATAATAATAATGAAAGAAAAAAAGACAACATTTAAAACGTTACGGTCTTTGCCCTCGACTAAAGGCAAACCCAACTGATGATAACAGGAAAATAGTATTAAACTTTGTATAACTATTAGCTTTGGTTTCATTGCATTTATCAGTCAAACCCTTTTCTCTCTCTCACTCGTGTTTCACTTTTCTTATCCCTTTCTCTCTCTCTTTTAAGTCACACATACTTTTAGTCTTTAACTCTGAATGAGTTTATGTCTTAACTTATCAAACATTATAGCGAACAGTATATTATGTAATAAATATTGATATTATTGTATTACGTATTGCGAAACAATTTCTTTACATTTTTTAAATTAAAAATTTAACAAAATTAAAATTGATTTCATTTTTAATTAATTGAATATTGAGTGAGAATCGAGTCTTCATTTCTTCAAATCGTTATTCATTTGTAAATTAATAAATATTTTAGGAGAATATTATTTATGGATTAATTAGTGATAAGTTTGAAAGTTGTGCTCAACTAATGATCGGTTCCTGAATTACAGCTGTTTTGAAGACACCATTGATTTAGTTGTGATTTTGTTGAGTCTAATGTTTGGCTTATTTTCACAATTATTTGATATAAGTTTTTATTAATTAAATGACTTTTTAATCATTTTGATAGAAAACTTATTGATTATTTAGCGGTCGCTTCGCTTCTATTTCACATTCTTTTGAGATAATGAATAAGAAATTATATTTGAGACCATCAACTGAATGGTGTGGGCTTTGTATAAGCCGTCGAACTACTAATGAGGCCAAACATAGAGTTACGCGTTTTTGGTCTCACTCTTTCACTCAATCCGAACATAACTGAACACAACTCATAAGTGTTTCATAAGTTGAACATCACTTTCATTCGTATTCACTATTTTTAATAAATTGAAACTTTTTTTTAAAAGTTATAGACCTTTAATGCTGTCGACAACTCTTTTTTTAAATCATCAAAAATGTGTTGTAAATGATTTTAAATGTGTTGAAATACAAGTAATTATTAAAAGTTTTAATAAAAGTGAAACTTCTAGTGTTTGTGTTTTTCAACTCAATAATAAGTTATCGTTAACTCAAAAAATTGATACAAACTATTAGTTACGCACCTGATGGTAGACCTGACGAGGCCTTTATGGCTAGTGATGGCTTTGCGTCATAAAAATGAATTATAAATGTGGCTTTTCTGCCATTTCTGGCGGAGGAATGCTTTAAACAGTCAAATAAGACTTACTTCTAAAGAGAGAATGAGAAGAGAGGAAAAAAGGGACAACTTTTGCGATGACATAACATCGAAGGTCAACGTTTGACTGCATTTTGTTAAACATTATATCAAGTATCAAATATCTGTCTAATATTTAAAGCTTTAAGACTTTGGTATATTTGGTTGTTTGGCAAATATGTTTTTTGTCCGTTTCACTTGTTTTACACATCAATTACAAGATCACGTTTTTGCTCAAACTTGTGTCTGTAAGTAATGCACTCTTTTTTACATCTAAGATATTTATTTATTTGAAGGCTTGAAATGTTTCTTATCGATACTGAGTTAAGTACATTCTGAGGGCATTCCACTTATATTTTGCTAATATTTTTTTAATTTGCATACTTTCTATTTTTTTTCCTTCGCATCGCATTCTTTGCATAAAAATAAACTTATATTGAATGAGTAGAAAATATAGTTGTTTCAAATATAGTTGTTTCGTCAAAATAAACCAAAAAACTAAAGTATAATTAATAGTTGAGAATCGAATTAATCAAATTTGCAAAGTTTAAGTCAAAAAAGTTACAGTAAAGACTCTTTGTTTTATTTCCAAATAAATATTAAACAAATAATTTGAAAAGAGCCAAAAGAATAGTGCATTTGTTGCGTCGCATTCCTAGTTATGCAACACTTTTGACAAATTAGACTTTAGTTCACGTCTAATAAACAGACAATTCTTACGTTTATTTTAACTTTATTCCATTTTTACAAGTACTTAATCTCAAATATGACAACTAATGCCAATGTTTCGAAGCTTCTCGAGTCTAAATTCTGCCGTAGTTTTAAAGATTACGTAAACTTTCTATAGATACGTTTTAAATTTTTGACCAAATTCTGTGTTAATTATCTGATAAATTGATGCTCAGAAATGAAGTTGAATTGAGCCTACAATTTCTCGAACTGGTTTGATTCTGGTTCGTCTCTTTTTATTTTCAAAAAACTTGATGTTTAGAATTATTTTTTCAAAAGAAGTCAAAATATTTAGACAAAAGACATCGAACCTCTTTTCGACCTATTGTTTGTCGACAGATCGGAATTCAATCACTATTTTAATTGAGTACAATTTTTATTCTATATCGACTTTTTCTCATTAATTTTTTTATTAGTCTATTATAAGTGAGTTATAATAACTATGAATTTTGAATGAAATGGATAACTATTTCATATGACTTCGTAAAGAGCTATTGAATGAATGCGGGTTTTGTGTTAACAGCTCTAAATCAAAGTTTGTCAATGAGTTCACTTGTTTGAAAGGTGTCATAAATTTTGAAAAACTAGTGAAAAGTCCTACTGTTTGGTCAAATGGTATAATGTCAGAGGAGTTACTAAATGATGAAAGCATAGGGAAGACCGATGCCTACGCACACACCCTTTAGGAATGCTTTAGTGTCTGCACTTTATTTTGACTAATAAGGCTCTATTGGAAGTGACAATTTAATTCCTTTATAGAATTTTTTCTAATTTTAAATATTTTAATATGTCATATGTTCTTCAAATTTGTTTAAGATATTAATAAGAAGTTTGGTTTTATTATACGATAATATTAGATATAATTGATTTAGAATCTAATTCTTATATTATAAGTTTCATGAAACCAATTATATTCTTTAGAAAACTTCAAATAAATCAAAACTTGTTGACTCAATTTACATATGAATAAAAATATTTTCGAGAAAAAAATTGTTTGTGCGCTACAAGTTAATAATTTAATCTGAGACAGTCATTGATTTTTTTTAACTCTATGTGAAACTCTGGCAAATGCGATACAGAATAACTGTATTAAAGCTGAGTTCTAAGTGTTTTATGAATTTTGACCTAAAAGTTTATGTAATTTTTTTTTGTTTCACAATATATTAATTTTAATACTTTATTTCAACATTGATTTATGAAACAATTCTGTGTTTTAACTAAATTAGTAAATGATCAACTTTTGATACATTGAAAAATTTCATTTAGAACTCAAATTACAAAAATATTTCATTATTTGTTTATCGCATTCAAACTCAAATTCTAAACATTCGATGAATGGAAACTAAATAAATACCTGTAAAATATGTTCTAATTTTTTAGCTCAAAGTTTTTATTTGTGAATCAATTTAAAAATTTGGATCAATTTGTATTTAACTCAATTTAAGTAAATCATAACAACTAAAGTTAACTTTTTTTAATAACACAAATCAGTGATAACTTATTAAGTGATGAGTTGACAAGTTTTAATCAATTAAAGTTTTAATTTCTTATTTAATTGTTGCGATTGTTTTAATCATTTATTTTGTTTTAAATTTTTCTTCAATTAATTTTTCGTTTAGCTAAATATGAGTAGAACTTAATGATAGTGCCCATTACTATAATATTTGAAAGATTGAATTAATCAATGGTGTGACTGTATTACTGTATTGTCTTTTACCTTTAATCACTTGGAGTAAAATGACTTATCCCAAGTTTGATCCTTTATCTGCTAAAATAATATTAAATAATTTGTATCTTATTGTAAATCATAGTCTTGTGTCATTTTTATCAATATGAAGATTATTACCTTAAAGATAAAAGAAGTAATAAGTTTATCCGATAGGATCTGTTGACAATGTGTTGCCATCTTTAAATTGAATTAAGCACTAAAATACTTGTAATTCTGTCGGAATTTGTTAGCGAAAGTTGCATTGCATTATTATATTCGTTAGATGTGACTGACATACAAGTGGTGTTTCGAGCGCTGTCTGCCAGCCTTGCCATTAAACAGTTGGCAATAAACGAAAGCGGGTTTTACAGAAGTTTTAGGGTTTGCCTTCTATTATCTAACGTAGCATTTACCTATGGCTGGTCTTTTATTTTGTGAACTCTCTCAGAGCTCGACTACACTCTGCATTACCGGCTTTTCGCTCTCTTTCTATATGTGACCCTTTCACTAATGAAAATACAGTTTTTGCGTGTCTACCATTTCGAAGCTTTCATTTTGCCCATAAATTCATTTAAATAGTTGATTGTCATCAACCAATCAGAGGTCTATTGTTCTCAAATGATATCTTCAAACTTAATTCTAATGTTGAAAACTTTCTCTTCTAAATTAAAACAATTAAGTTATATGCAATAGACTATAATTATTCAGTCTATGAAAGGGTTGTTTTCTTTTTTTGACTGTTACAGCCTTTGAGTTGTGAAAAGTGTTGCATAACTGCATAACACTTTGAGTATGGCATCACAACTGATTTTTGGCATCGCGTATCGTATTCATAATATTCAAAGTCAAGGTATTTCAAGCGAAGAACACTTACGTCTGAGCGAGTCTAAAGGTATTTGTTATTTTGATTTAATTCGTTGAAATTGAATTAATCTTTCCTCTATCCAAATCTTCTATCTTTTACTGTTGTCTTTCATTTAATGCTAGTTTATTATTACACGAAGTAATTTAAATAAAATAGAATCAAAAAAAATCATAAACTTTTGATGAACTCCTTCTTTTATTTACAGATTCCTCATCCGTGTTATCCTTTAATTGGTTGGAAATCGACTGAATATGTCTAAAAAGGTTGAACTATTTCGAAAAAATATATTTTTTAATGTTATGAAAACAAATATGTTATTGGGAAAATGTCGCGTAAAAATGTTGTGATAGACTCATTTCAAACACAATTTCAAATATTTCAATTAATGTCGAGCGAAAAAATATTTCTAAAGTAAGTAAACTCTATTCAATATTATCGTTAGAGTAAAAAAACTAAACTAAAATTGAAAGTTTAATATTTATAAATTTACTTTAACTCAATTTTGTAAAGTTTAGGTAAAAATAATTTGATTGAAAAAAAGGTTTTATCTTTTAGTTGATTATAAAACCGAAATTAGTAATACTTAATAATTTTTATAGGTTTAAATATCATAAACCATACTATCAAATGAAGTAATGATACACCAAATAATCAGAATCACTGATTTACGTATAAATAGTCATTGGCTTATTTTTGCTCTGCAATCAACCAATGAGACGATCAAACACTAAATACCTGAGCCTTTAATGTGTAACACTCGAGTTGTCCACGAATTCAATAAATTTAGGTTTGATTTCGTTGTCGGTTTCAGGAATTATTGATCAAATGATGGTTTATTACATCAAACTTTTCGTATCAGTCACTTCAAAATTTGATTTACAATTGTGGTCAACAGCAATAGTAAATATTTGATGTTTATTTGGAATATTTATGATTAAAAGGCTTTTGAACTGATCTAAAAATCGAAACTAATTTTATTATCAATACTCTAATTAAAATATATTCATATTGTTGGCGCTTATCTTATTTGAGACATTAATCATCTAAAAAAAAATTCTACCTGTCATTTATCGGTCAAATCAAATTTATACGAATTGTGATATCAATACTTTTGCACAATTATTGAAGAATTAGTGGAGAATTGCACTCTTGGAAGAAAAGAAGAATTTTATTATTTATTAATTGCTGACTATTAATATTAACGATAAGTTTGTAAAAATTAATATTCAAAAATTATTGGTAATTATATTTTGGGCGTTCATTCAATAAACATTTGGTTTATTATTAAGTTTAGAAATTTTGAAAAAAAACAACTCATTTAAAGGTAAAAGAAATTTTAATTGTATTTAATTTGCATTTCTTTAATAAGTTTATGAATAGCTTATAATGTTTTAAATAGTTTAAAAAAAAGGGAAGAGGGGAGAAAAGGTATTGCATTATCACTGGCGATGCATTACTACACCCTTACCTTTCAGCTAAACCTTTTAGTTATTACGCTCTGTTTTTTGTTATATTTTATGCCCAACTAATGCTTACTTTAATATTAAACTTATTTATAATTAAAAATAGTTTATTATCAAATTTAAATATTATGAAATAAAAGTCAACCCAAATAGCAAACAGCAAATATTATACATAGCATTTCAAAGTTACAAACTTAATACGTGACGCGATTTTGTTTACTTTTTTATTAACCAGACATTACCTAAAGGCAGTCTGTAGTGCAATCTTGACTTAAAAAGAGGGTTAACTCATTGAGAACGCACTTTTAGTGAGAGTGAACTGATTGTCGGTCAAGAACTTCTACTGAAAAAAATGTCTAGCATTCATGTAATGCATTCATGTAATGATTATGTGCTCAAACTTTCAAAGGGAGTAACAGTCAAGACTCTATTACTGCCAGAACTTTCAAATATTCATTTTTAAAGTGATTTTATATTTTGACGCCGACATTATAAGTGATGGCAATGTCTGAATGTCTGCTACAATGCGTGTATATTACTTATGAATGCAATAATTATTGTTTGTTGTGTGTATTTATATGAGATAATGTTCACCATTACTATACTTTCTATGTTTCACTCTTTTTCTCACCAAATTTTTCTATGGCTTTCCGAAACCTAGGGTTGAGTGACCAGCCGTAATATCTAGTCGAACAAGTGTTAGGTTGCCTTTTTTGCGATGCATCAAATGAAGAGCAAAAAAAGGAGTGAAACAAAAAAAGTAGAAGTTATGCCAAAGTCTGGACAGACAAGTTTAAGCCAGTTTTTTAGTTATGGTACAGTTGGGGGGTTGTAGAGGTTGTAGACGTACAACTTATCATGAGATTTTCTTGAGTGCACTGCCCTTTAAAAAAATATAACAGGTGTATAAAAAAAAGTCTTCAAAATCAAATAGGGCTTAAGGGACTGTTGAGCTTTATTTTTTACTAAATATTTTTTATATTCTATTATTTTAAAGCAATTCTTCTATTGAGACCCTTTCCTTTTTTTATTATTATATTTTGTCGACAATATATCCGAAATTTCAGTTTCTCTACTAATTGTGAATTATTTTAATTTATAAATAATGACTGATAAAAGTTTACATAAATAAATTAATAGAAGAAATAGAAACATTTTTGTTAACAAACAAATTATATTTCTTAAGAAAGAAATAAATAAAACTTTAAGTTTTAGAGAAATAATTTATTTTTAATTTATATTTTCTAATGATTTCCACAAAATTTTCTTTATTTATTATTTAAGTCTAATATTATTATTATTATTATTATTTAGTATTTTTCAAATTTCAAACTTACGTATCGTTGAATATCTTGAACGGCAGACATAATTTTAATGCTTCTTAAGGGTTATTAATCCTAGTGTGAAGTCATGCATATTAACTATTATAGTAATGCTTGCCTGACCTCATACTGTTCGTTACTATCAATTATTTAATTTTCGCCATTTTTTCTTCTTTTTTAAAAAATTTCATTTATGATGACTTAACAAGTAGTTAACATATTGAATAAGTTGGTCATTGTTTATATCTCTTGAGTCAGTATTGTTGAAATAATAGATTTATGATAGGTTGCGTTTGACAAGTGTGAGCCTGACCTTGATCTTGATCTTGAAATATTCTGACATTGAAACAACTATTTCCTAAAAAGTAATTTGTAAATGAAAAATTTATTTTCATTCACAATTCAAGTATTCTTACATAGATTTTCAACTAATTAAACCTTTGAATCCAATTATCTTTTGTAAGTTTGTTCTTTTGGATGCATGCGTTGATCCGTCCATCTTTTCGTCTATCTATACATTGCATGAGACAATTTCAATCTAATTTGATAATTGTAGTTACTTTGACTTAAACCAAGTTCTCTAATTACAAATAGTCTGATAATAAAACAATAACTTCAATTAATTGAAAACATAATTAATGAATGAATTGAGCAAAATTGGTCCATAAGTTTTTAATGGTTCAAATCTAAATTTTGAAAATTTATTCATTTTTTTTATTGCTGTAACAATAATTCTTAAACTATTGTTCCTGTTATGACAGAGTTTTAATTTAACTTTAAGTTTATTTATTTATTTTTTTAATCCAATTTTTTTGTAAATGATTTTCAGAGCGATGCCATCTTTTCCTTATCTTAATTTATGGCGTTATTATCAAATTTATTCTCAATATCTAATAAGCACTCGATTCTATTAAAGTCTTATATTTTTAACTTTTTTTTTTTATAAAGAATTTATATTAAATATGACTATGAATTTAAGAGAAATTTTTGAGAAATATTGAACTTTGATTATCATTTTATTTTGACCTCAAATAAGTTTTATAAAACTTATATTTGATTAACTTATTGCTTAATTGATAAATGCAATCAATTCAATCCATTTAATATGTTTTTATTTCTACTTTTCTCATTACAAATTAGATTTGAAATTATTTTTTCGATAAAGAAAGTCTTTTCCATAGATAAACAAAATTTTAACTAAATATTACATTCAATTTAGAAAAGGCTATTATCTAAAAACTATATTAACTTAAAATTTAATTTTTTTTATAGTTTTAATTGAATTAATTTTTAAATAGTTGAGAATATTATTGAAGAGCCTCATTATCACATGAATTGAAGAATACAGATTTGGTAATAAATAATTCTAATTGATTGGATTTCTATTCTTGGCTGCAGTGAATTTGAATTTTTAAGATTCAGTCTCGAGAAAAGTGGTAACTCATGCGGAATGTGTAGACCTTGAAATTTGACGTTTTTTGATAGCAAAAAATAAGGGCATTCATATTTCTATTCTTTATTCTGCTGCTAACTTTCGCCCTTTTCTTTTTCTTCTTCTTTCATGTGATGCTATTCTTCCATACTTTAAATATTCTCTCAAACTCTTTCTGCTCTCTCTTTCTCTCTCTCTCTCGCTCTCTGAATCTCTGACTGACTCTCTCCGCTTGTATTCCATCTGCTATCTCATAATGAAATGCAGAAATATCGTGGGAACTAATTTCTGAATCTCTGTAAACGTAAACCACGACTAAACAGTTAGACATTTGTGGAACCCTTTCTTACTTTGATAGAGTTGCCTACTATTTAAGATTCTTAACATTTTAAAGCATAAAAAATTTTTTTCGGTGCCCTTATTTTTTGTTCTGTGGGAAATTTGAGTCTTGCAATCAATTCATATATTAATTTATGGCAATCTTTCACTTATTCAAAGTGAAGAGCTATGAGTTGGTATTGAAACGATCTTTATTTTTATTGTTGGTGACAACTATTGGGTTTCATATTGAATGGTGGGTCACCTCTAATCTATTTATATTCATATAATAATCTACTGCATCTAATAGTCTAATAGTAGGGCAGGGCAGTAAAGAGTAGGGCAGTGACCACACGTTCAAAAGTGACCATTGAAGTGTCATTTCCAAACTGTTGAAATGCCCCTAAAAGTTGGCTCAAGTTTTGACATTTGCACTCATTCTTTGAATTATAAGAAAATAGTGGACAAATGGCAATAAATGGGTGTGAACTACAAATTCGAACTCGTCCTCAAATAGGATAAGGGAAGAACTGATCCTATTTTGGAACGAATTGTGCTGGACTTGAGCCATTTATAGAAATACTTAAGATTGTTTGAACCCATAAACTATTCACTATTAAGTTTTATTGCTATAATAGTTTCTCTCAAAGAAATCATTGGCCTCAAGGCATACAGACTTGAGAGTTAGAGTCATGTCTAGACTGCCTTTAATTAAGACTGCAATGAACTGTAAGAATGGGAATGAATATTACATATTTAACAACAAGCCTTTCATTGAAGCCAATTATTTCGAGTTTTTTTGCGGTGAAGAGGAAATGAACTACAATAGAATTTAGCAAATTTAGGACAAATTTATCACTTTATTAATAAGAGTAATAGCATTAATAACTACTTTACAAGTTAATTACAATTCATTTGACAGTTAAGTCATTAATTTTTTTCCCAAAAATAAGTTTAATTGTTAGTAAAGTTTTAAATTTACATTCATTGTTTTCACTATGAAATCCCATAAAGAGGTCCCTATAAGCAGAAGTGGCCAACTTTGGTGGTGGTCTTAAGCCTTTAACTCAATTATTTCAAATATTTATTGGTTTTCTTTCAAGATGAAGGGCAACCCTTCTCTAGTCTTGAGTATGGCCTCAATAAAAACTTTACAAAACTTTTAATTTCGATCAATTTCTTCAAT
This sequence comes from Malaconothrus monodactylus, assembly GCA_034697245.1. NCBI lineage: Eukaryota > Metazoa > Arthropoda > Arachnida > Sarcoptiformes > Malaconothridae > Malaconothrus > Malaconothrus monodactylus. Next base: position 10,265 of record JAQIWZ010000280.1, on the reverse strand, counting down.
AACTCAATTCATTTAAATTATTTATTGACTATTTATCAAATCTTGTTTCGAAAATCAAACAAATCAATTGATTGGGTTTCAACTCTTAATTTAATTCGAATCAAACGACTTTCGAAGGCTTGTAATTTTTGTTGGCCCCTTGTTTAAAAGTGATCAGACCTTTTGTTTTGTTTATTGTCAAACTTAACTTTATTTAATTTTTGAATCTTTGAGAAACAGTTAAAACTAACGGACAAATTATAAGTTAACTATAGTTATAATCGAATATTTAGCTGATTTATGGGAATGTGGAGGACGCTAGTGTTACATTCGCCTATTTTATGCCTATTTTATAGAACAACCAAGAATATAGACTTTCTATAAGTAAGACCTCCGTATATAACACCTTAATTTTGTACGAATTTTAGAAATAAACTCAATTTTGGTAGAAATTGTCTAATTATAATATAGTTGGCGTCCATTTTGAGTTTCGTCGTTAATGAACTTGAACTTGAATTGAATGCGTTACAATAACGAGCGTTAACCACATATGTAGTGGAACTTTACTGTAATTTTAGTTTTTTTTTATCACGTCTACCATTCATTTAAGGCAAGCCTTACGTCTATATAATTCACAAATGGAAATACATTTCTTTTTTTGAAAAATTTTTGAAACAAAGGATTAGGAAAAAGGTGTCCACAATTTAGATAATTAACGAAAGTTTCAGTTTTGGAAACTTTTCAAATTTGATGAAACGTTATTTCATTAGTGGTAGTCGTTGTCGCTGAGAGAGTGGTCAAAGTGTGTGGAACATAATGCGAGTCCATCTGTGAATTCCCTCCCATTTGGTTGTGAGCCTCACCCACTCCTCAGTCGACTATTGGCTCTCTAGTGAGACCAAACTCTCGTATTATCAGTAAATACACGTAAAACACACTTATATTCATATTATATATATTTTTGTTACACAAAAAATGAAAGACAACTGTTTTCAAGATTTTTATTTCAAAAAACTATTGAAAATGTGTCCAATTTTTATACTTTTTTTCTAAAAAGTGTTTCCTTTCAATTGATCCATATTTTGATCAATCATTCATTCGATCGATTGCTTTCAAATTGTTTTCTATTCTCTTTCAATTCTTTGATTGGAATGTCTTCTCGAGTCAATTAAAGTGATGTCTTCAGTGCTTAACCATTTGTTTAACATATTAATAATCAATCAACTAATGAATGATTAAAAGAAAGAAAGACTTGATTGTCATAAATATTGTTCAATGTTTTGACAGTTCTCTCAAATGTATGACTCATTGATTGGTTTAGTTTAGAGGATATTTCAATTAAATTAAAACGATTTGAATGTTTTGCTGCAAATGTGATGTCTCGTCACTTATTAGTGACTTATTAATTAAATCAATATTCAATTATCATTGAATGACAACAACTCTAACGGACATTAAATCAAATCATTGTACGTATTATTGATTTAAATATTTATTATCAGATTATTATTTAGTAATGATTTCAATATTTGTTATTTTATAAGTTTTTTGTTACTTAAGAAGTGCTCTATTTTTAAAATAAATTTAAATTAAAATCATTTAAGAGTGAAATATATTTTATAATCAAAACATATTGAATGACATGAAAGTAATCAAAGTTCATACTATTTTTGAATTAATGTTAATGACAATTGTTTGATGTATTGTGTGTCGAATGCTTTCATATGTGATGTCATCTAAATGTTGACAATGAGGTGATGGCAATGGCTTTCACTTTGGCTTTGGTTTAGGTTTAGGTTTAGGTATTGACATGTCTTGTGTTTTGTTTTCACAAATATTACTATATGTTTAGACTTTAAGAATTATTTAGAGAATGGGTTCTATTACTGTTGTCTTCTATATGTCTGGTATTAATGGATGTAATGGTAGTAATGGTTGAGGTGGTGGCCAATTGCCTAAACCCGTAGATCCGAACTTGTGTTATAGTAATGATTGATCGCAAGTACGATTCTATGGGTCTAAGCAGTTATCAGTTTTTGATCTATTATTCATTTAAATTAGAAACAAATCTATTAATGGTTTCATTTTTACAAAACTAAACCTTTTAATAATTTGGCCAAAACTCGTCTCTCTATTCTTTCTTCTATTCAAATATTTAAAGAAACAAAAGATGGGCAATAAAATGAATTGAATGCTTAATGATGTGGGGCCACGCTGTAGGCCATGATGTAGGCCATGCTGAGGTAGTAGGTTGTATAGTTGTAAGAATTACATCCAATAAATCGGTGAACTGTACAACTTGCTAGCTTTCCATGTCTCAACATCTCTTCATCGAATCGTACATTCCGTTATCAATACTTATTTCTTTAAATAAAGTTTTTTCAATGTCTTATTTAATATCATTTACTTTGTATTCTTTATATAATTATCAGTTTTTTTAGAAACAATAATCAATACGTTTGTAAAACTCTTTGATTACTTTTGAATTAAACTAATGTTTTAGTCGTTAGTTAAACGATACTTTTTTATTACAAAAGAGTGCAATAGTGCAACGTTTGAACATTACTAGACATGCTTTGGGCGTGTGTGGACACTATAAACTTACGTCAAGTCTGTGTCTAACGATTTAATGTTTGAGTCATGAAAAGAGTCGGCAAATCTTTCTTTTCTTATACGTAGACCAAATTGAAAGATACAGAAACTGCTCAGAAAAAAAATCAGTTCAATCCCCTTATGGTATTCGTTCCCTTAATCTTTCATCCCTTCACTCTATACTTGAAGTACTCTTTTTTATAAATATATTGTATTTGAGTCCCCCTTTTCTTTGTATTGTTTGCCCGATTTATTTATATAATATAATGCTTCAATCCGTTTCTCTCTCTCTCTCTCTCTTCCCTACCTTTTCTCTTTTGGCCGCTCTTTCGTTCTATTTGGTAGAAAAGGCGCTCCACTAATGCATTTGTGATAAATGCAAAAGAGATTTCTTTCCAATTGAGACAATCGATCATCAGATAGACCACATTTTCATAAGGCTATGGCATATATTTGCTATTGATTGATACTTTGAATGATTTCAATAATTAATTATGTATTTATTATTTGTTTTTGAAAGAATAGAAATAATTTAACTTGAATTAAAATTTGATCGAATAATTCTAATGTATTGCCAGTGATTAGATTACGGTTTTTCAATTCTCCCTTCATTTAATCCCCTAAATAAATAGTATTTTAATATAAATTTTTTGCTACAAATTAGTTAAATATTTAAACTAAAATCTGTTGGTATTACTCCAACAGGTATTGGTTGGCATAAAAAAATAAGAGGATTTAAAAGGAGGAGATACTTAAGGATTAAATAAATTGCAATAAACAATGTTTTTATTAATTGAAGCAATTTGTGAGAACAAACACTACTCTTTTAACTTTTGTTGGAACTTTTTCAGTGAATCAAATTATTAACTAAATTAATAATAAAATGGTTTCCACTGATAAGCAATCTTCTGCGACTGACATTCAATTGATAGTAAAAGTGAAACAAAATCGCGTTATTGTAGAGACATTTTGATTATGATAATAAGCAGTGAAACTAATTAAATAGATAAATAGCTAATGAATGTCCTGCTCCCCAGTCCCTGAGACCCTAACTTGTGATGTTATTTAAATACACGAGTTAGCATCTCAGGCCATGGGTAACAGGACGACTGCTAATGACTTAACTCGACTATTCATTCAATTCATTACATAGAGTAAGTCTACTTATATATAATGATTCATATTATATATAAGGCATGCATTCCTATTGATGTCTTAACATTTTATAATTAATATCGAACGTAATTCATTAAATGCATTATTTGTTTTTTCAATTTCTATCATATAAATCCTGTTTAATCCCTGAATAAAAATTTGGATTTGAGTTAAGTCATTAGCAGGTCTTCAATTTTTGTTTTGCATTTGTTATATTATTTTTTGTGTTTGTTTTATTTTATTTGTGATGTCTTCTAATAGTCTGCTTTATCTCAAATTCTTCTTTCAAACCATTTAGTAAAAGGTTTTTGTTTATAATAATGATGTGATGTTGATGTTTAAGCTCTTGTTAAATGATAATTTTATGTTTCAAAAAGGCTTGTGTGCAACTTAATAACGATAGGAGGAGTTTATTGCACAACTTATATTTTACTAATAAATTTATTTCATGTTTCATTTTATTATGTAATTTCCTATAGTCCTGGAACTAATGCTCAATGCATGGCATGACTATTGTGTTGAGTAATGTTTAAATATTAAATTATTTGTTTTTTGCATAAATTCTTGTTCACATGCGCGTCAATTAATATGCATTTTCTTTCTCTCTCTTCTCTAATTTAGCTCTTTTTATATAAAGCATTATTCGATGAAAGACGAAAGAAGTTAACTATCATTCTTGAATTTAGTTCAAATATTCCGCAACAATTGTTCATTTTTACGACTCATATCAGGATATGATTGCAATTGTTTGGTTCCTTCAATACTGTGATCAATTATTTTTAAAAAATGGTTTTGGAAATCGAAATCTAATGTTTAATTAAATCTCAATTATTTTATAACCGCGTAATGTAAGCATAACTTAACATTCTTGTAATTTTATTTAATGTAAAGCTTTTTGTATTCATATTATTAATAACTTAATGTAAAATTGATCTTTTTTTGAATAATAATTTATCCATAAAAGAGCCCTATATTATATTTTGTGCTTTTTCCTAATACAACTAATAGAACAGTTTATATTAAGTTTCTTTTTTGTATGCAATTCATATCTATCATATCGTTGTAGAAGTGCTACAAATGATTTCGTGCACTTTAACATATCTTATGTGCGCAATCATTGGTCGAAATGAATTTTCAGTAAAAACTTGTCTTTTGATTTGTGTATGTTTTATATGTTTGCTATAATATGAAAGCATTCACTGATATGTTATTACAATTCAATCTTTATGTATGCAATTCTTACATAAGTAGTATATATTTGACTTATGTCACAAACTTTTATAAAACATTTCTTTTATTGTATTTGCCCTTCAATTCTAGAAAATACATTTTTTAAAAATTGTAATTCAGTCAATATTACAGATAGTGATGCAGTCGCACAGTTGCCACTGTTGTCATATGGATGACTGATCACCACAAATGTAATCATGCTTTTAACCACTCAAACCTTTCAAAGAGTATCTCATTCTATAATTTTGATAAAAATTTTACTAATTTTACGAAATTGAAAACCTTATTTCCAACGACTAAACATATTTTGCATTGACATTGAGTTCTGTGTTTCTCTTGAACTAGAACTTAGATACCATTGAGTGGGCGACGGAAAGTTCAATAGTATAGAAGGAAAGAGAGAGAGAAACCCTTTTTTGAAAGCTTAGCTATTTTTTCACCCGAAACTTTAGGGTGAAGTAAATTTGAGTTGAGGGAGATTTGGATATGATGTTGAAATATAGTAACTGCTATCAAAAAGGGGGTCACGAATGGATTATATTCATTGGAAAGCATACAAAGGGAACGCAAGGGGTGATGAACAACATTGCATAAGTTTGTTCCACATTTTTTGATTGTGCTTTCAAGTATTGCTTTAGCACACTTTCAATATTCACAGTTTTGGCTTCAACTAAGACTGTAGCCCAAAAAATATATCATCGCATAAGTTTATATGAAAAAAATCTACTCTTTTTATGTGTATCACTAGTTTTTTGTTCCAAAATTATTTTTGCAACATTTCTCAAAAATTATTTTCATGGATTGAACGACGTATTATTCGATAAATTGATATATCAATCGACAAATAGTAAGTAAAATAATTGTTTTGTGTAAAAGCAAAGGGTTATTGTTTAAGTTTTTTTCTGCGGTTTTCAAAATTTTACTATTCAAGCGAACGATTTTTGCAATTTGTGTGAAATTAAACATTAAAATAAAAGTTTGGATGAAAATGATATCTTTTCGATTACAATTTTATTTGGACCCAATTTTCAAAAGATTTATATTTAATGCATTTTCATAAGTTTCTTATCTTTTTTGTTGCATGTATTGGATGGGATTCCAATGTTTCAAATATTGAATGTTTATTGGAGCAATTTTTGTGCTCTTATATTTGAATCGTGGTTTGAAGTGAAGCAATTTTTTTCTCTCTAACTCCCCTTCGTTTCATTTTCAGTGTTATCGTTTGAGATCTATAAGACAGTAATGTTTTTTCCAATTTCTAATACGACTGACTTGACTATTGGACTTTGTTGGCAGAGTTGTTGCACTTTCTATGTTAATTTAGTTGCAACTCTTATATTGTATTTGTTAACATTAGCTATTTCACTATTTTATGCGCATTTTTCATGAACCTTTTCTCCCTTTTTCCTTTCTCATGATATGATTTGAACCGAAACTCAAGTCCTACTTATTGAGTTAGAGTAGATGTAGAGTTGAAGTTTGACCATATATTTACCATAATATCAAATATTACTTATGGCTTTTTGCAAAATCTGAATCATTTCGAATTCAATTTTTCACTTTTTCCTATATTTTAAAACGAATAGTACTGAAAATTCGCTGTGTATGTAAAAATAAAATGGCTAAATAAGTGTTTTGCTCAAAATAAGTTTATCTAAATTTGTTCACATTTTCATCTTTTGATTGATTTCTTAAACAAAGAAAATAACGAATATTCAAACCTTTATCTGTTTATATGAAAATTAAAAATATCGGAAATGAATATTTTTTAAAAGGTCTGCAATGTCGTTATGACATAACAAAGTGATCCTAAGTTTTATAAAGTGTTAGTTACGAATTTTGAGTAAATATTGGAACAAATCGAAACGCAACGAACTTTTTTTTCATCATATAATTCTTTCTGAAACTCAATTTTTGATATAAAACGAATGAAGTGTGCGATTTGTGGGTGAAGTTTTTTATTCGACAGTTGTGTTGCCATACATTGGATGCATTCTTTTTACATTTAGTAAAAAGTTAAAGGGGGAGAACGTGTCACCGATTTTTTTATTTAAATGAAAAAGTAGGTCATTTAACTCAGTAGACATAGATTTATATAATGCTTTTTTATTTGATATATTAAACCCTCTTTGCTAGACCTTAGATTAGTGTTTGTGATTATACAGTACACTATGTTTGAAAAAAACTTTGTAAAATGAAAGGGAGAACAGAGAACCAAAAGCCTCTTCTGCTAAAGGAAGCGATTTGAAAGGAGCCTTGACTCAACCCAAACGGCCCATCGCTAACGTAAATTGTAATAATTGTGATATCGAAGACCACCTGCACTTATTCGTAGACTTTGCAGCACTTCCTTCTTCTACTAGTGGCACATATACATCAAGTATTATTTTATATCCAAACGTTTGCCATAAGGTTTAACTCCTCTTTTCTACCGTTTTTGATATCAAAAAAAAGTATACACAGAAAGAGAGAGTACGGGTTGTGTTAAGGGGGAAATTCTAAGTAAAGGGAAACTTGAATTATTGTAGACTTCAAAGTACGAGTATTGTAAGTTAAAAGAAGGCAACACTAAATAGAGAGGAGAGAGTGCTCACTAACGCACACTCTTTTGATCCTCTTTCATATAAACTTATAACTTATATTCTGTATTATTATTGTTATAAATTTATATTCCTTTTCATTCTTCCGACTGGTCTTATTTGCGATCTGTTTTATCATTTTTGTGATTCTTTGCTTTCTTTGAATACGGTTTGCATCTGCTTTCATGTCTTACATAATTGCAACTTTCACTGGAAAGTTAGTTTTTATTCTACTATTTTCTATCCTTCGCAGAATTTGCTTTTTCAAAAGCGAGATATATTTCATTTTATTCAAATTAAATTAAATGTTTTTCATTTTGGAAAATGAAAAATTTTATTTATATCCATCAAAAACCGATCATTTAGGGCAATAAAAATTAGTTTTAATAAAAATATTGTTCAAATCTTTCGAGAAATAGTTTCCCTCAATTCTATGATTTTCAATAACAAAGTTTTTGTTGTCAACTTTAATAGTCGAATAAAAAAATTGAATTAGATTATTGCAGATTACAAACAAAAACTTAAGTTATTATAATATTTGATTCAATAATTATAATAAAATTTTGATGCTCTCTCACGTTCACCTCTTTCTCTTCAATTTATCCTCAAATGATGAATTGAATTGTTATTAATTGAATGAATTTTAATTTTATATCATTATTAAGAGAGAGTACATCATATCATAGGCCATGGATTAGTTATTGAATGGCGCAAAAATAACTGGACGAGATTGGATAGAATATTGACTGGCAATGCCATTGGCTCCTGTCTTCACAATACCGTTCCCCGTCTCGAACGTTAGTATCTTTCACTGCATTCACAATCATTGCATCGATAGTATGTCTGAGTCGATCGATATGAGACATTCCAAATATACCCCATTGTATATAACTTGAGAAATATTCGCCTCTAATTCTCATAGGAAATCGTCAGACGAACAAAAAAAAACGCCTCAAAGCTTAATGCATGCTATTGTCCTTAAAAGTTATCAGTTCTCTATCACTTCTTAGTTCAAACAGCGTTATATCTATAGTAAAGATTCTCTGTGAAGCTCAATTTGCTTCATTTTAGCGCAAGATTGCATTTCAAATACTAATGAATATAAACTAATTACTCATAAAAGTAAAAATAATGGCATTTCTTCAAATTGAAATACTTCGTTCTCAATAAAGTTATTTTTTTCTCGTCATTATTATTCAAAGTTTGGTTCAAACATTTTGAAGAAAACATGATTTATTGAACGCATGCATATTCATATTTTTCTCGTATAGTTCAGTTCGTTTCATATTTTTACATTTTGTTGGCACTTGTATTCATTGGGTTTTTTCAATTTTTTTTATTGAAATTTTCAGTACAACCATTTAATCTAAATGTTTACTCTTGAATTTCGATTGAAAGCTTTGAAATAAATTTTAGAATTTAGAAAAATAGTCAATTAGAGATTAAAAATCCATTTTTTCATTACATCATTCTTCACGGATTGAGTAATTTTGAAAATCGTATTTAATGTCATCAAATCATTCAGTAAAAGATAAGCAGATAATAAATTATATTAAGGATAATAATTTTAAGAAATAAAAAATCTATTTGAATAATTTGAACCACAATAACCTCATATAATAGGAATTTAATTGCTTTCTATGACTGTATTACTTGAATAAAATAAAATAATGATAACAAATATGTTTTTAAACGAGTTCAAAAAGTTAATGACTATCGACTGTATTTTGCTTTTCAACAAAGGACACACATTTCGATCAATTAAAATTCAATTATTATTCTATTTTAATTGCGTACTGTATTGTAAAAAATTATAACTGGTTGAGAAACAAAACATCAAGTTTATGCTATAATTTCTTTGGTTTAAATATTTAATGAATCGTTCATTTAAAAGAAGTTTAATTAAATATTTTCTAAAATGCGAAAATCCCTTCATTTTGAAATTAGTCTTTAATAGATATAATGTTATCAAAATTGAAGTGCACTTCAATTTTTCTAAAATTTTGATAAAATTTTGATAAAATTTAGTAGAATATCACATCTTATTTGAACATTAGAAATAATGAATTATCTTAGAGGTCAAAATTCTTTTAAATAATCAAGTTTATTATAAACTTATTAAGAAATGCATGCTTTAAGTAAGAATATAGAGATTATATTTAGAAACTAGTTTTATTCAAAAACTTGAACCCAATTCGAATGCCCTTATTTTGTAACTAGAAATAATTTGAATAGAATATGGTTTGATGCCCTTTACTTGAGAAAGTGAATACAATTATTTCTCAGACCTTTCCTTTTTCACTAAACGTATTTTGAAGTTTTGTCTGAAAGCACGTCTCCCCTATTAAAAGGATTGAGAAACCTTTTTTGCTCTTCAACTCTCCCTTTTTTTAAAAGTTAGCGTTTAGTATTATAATCAAAATTTCTCTCCTTTTTCTTTTTCATTATTATAAAAGTGCTTCGAAAGAATTCAATGAAGAGTTATTTGATATCAATGTCAATGTCATCGTTTTTCTAATGATATTTTAAGAGCATTCAAAAGTTTTTCAAAGTTTCAATTTCAAAACCCGCAGTATTGGAGTAATCCTTTTCAACATAGAATCATTAGTAAAGTTATACTAATTTTTTTTTCTTAGAATAAATTTTATAAACTTTGATTATTCGATAAATGCTGAGAAGCTTTGACTCGCCCAAAATATTCTGTATCTTTGGTGTCTCGTAGGAGACAAG
>JAQIWZ010000279.1:0-22730 GCA_034697245.1 Malaconothrus monodactylus | reverse complement strand
GCTCGTGGTCTGTAAACTACACAAGATTTGTATTATATATATATATATCTCTATCGCTGATAGTGAGTTGTGCTGCCATTTGAATAAATGGTCGAGAGCTGATGGTGAGATGCACGAGAAGGTGCAATGACAGACAGTGACACTATACTATATAAATGCCCGCAACAACAACCCCTCCCTAATTTTCTCCCCAAAGAAACCAAAAATGTGCGCTTCTTTTGCATTTGAAGTGAATCATCAAACAGTTTTCTAATGGAAGCAGAAATGAATAGCAAAAAATTTATATTCAATTTGGTTTTTGTTCCTTAATATCACATTAAAAGCTCTTATATTGACTACGCCTTAAAAATAAGAGAAATTTAAAGACAAATAACTTCTAATTATTAAAAGCATAATTGAAGCAATAATTTTGTTATTTTCTAATCCATTAAAATCACAATTTTGAAGATAATGATTAAAGGGTATAGCTTTGATTGACTATAAAATTTGATTAAAAAACTATATGTTTGAGTTTGAGTTGAATATAGATCAATAATTGTAAAAATAAAATTAATAGCTATACAAATAAATGAGTTAATTAGGAAAAATGACATGCGATTCATCCAAAATTATTGTATTTTTTGCAGAATAATTGAAAAAAAGTTATAAAAATAATAAATACATTTAAAATAAAACCAAATTTGTCCACAAATTTATGCATTCAAATTAAAAACAATTTCAAGTTCTGAATCGAAATATAGAGATAACATAAGAACGTAATGAAAAATTTGGAACTGACAATAATTCATGATTTCTAAAAAGGATTTCTCATAAAGAAAATTTAGTCTCTGTTAAGATTCACAAATTAAAACGTCCTTTTTTAGAGAAAGCCTCAGAAGTGGTAGGAAATAGTATCTAAAAATGAAGGGAAACTGAGGGAAAAGATGTTATATTGAATAAGCGTACCATTAGAGGGGCAATAATAATGTGAAGGGGCAGAAGGGGGCAAATAAGAAACACAAATTTCATGTACTGCCACTCTTCAGTCAAGCGTTTGCACATTTTTAATGCTATTGATAAAAATGAGAAACATATGCACAACACTCTCTGTCTTTTCATACAGTCATTTGAATGTTTCTCAAATTATTTCTAACTTTCGACATTTTACATAAAATGCAAATACAGATTGAATGCAACATTACATGTGAGAAATCTGACAAATTATTTATTGAGACTCTTTTATCCTTATTAACACTAAAACATAAAGATGTTCAGCATTAAAAAAACCACAATTTCGCGAAAAGAGTCATTTAAAATAAAAATTTTAAAATTTAGCGAAAGTAAAATGAAATTGAAATCAAGTTTCTATGAAAGTGAAATTCAAGAAAAGTTTTACAAAATTCTAAATATTTTATTTATGAATTTTCGAACACAATTATCAGGTTAAAGATAAAAAAATTTGAAGTTTCACAAATAATTTTCAATTCACTTTACTTCTAACACATTAAAAGTTAGAAATTAATCATATTTTGTTAAGTATGAAAATTTAAAGTGATTCAAATTAGAATTTCCCGTAATTCAAATAACTATTATTTTCCTTAAATTCAGCGAAAATCAAATGAAAAAGAAAAATTATTTCACATTTCTGTCACTAATGTTCAACTATTTTTTCTTATGAAATATGTTGTAAAAAATAGATCATAATAAATATGAATTAACTCAAAATTTGAATTCATAGTGATTTTGAAATTTTAAAATCTTTTTAGAATGAGTTTATTTAATAAATTAATTAAATTGAACTGTTATATGACATAAGTATTGCATATGAATCACATGCTTAACAGTATATGTGATGAGCATATTTCAGTAGTGATGGGGAACACAAATGTGGGGGATTTTTAGACTCCAAACTAGAAATGAATGCAAAACATGTTTGAAGAATATCTGCGGGCATTATTGCTCTCAGCGGCCAAAACTACAAATCTCTCTCTCTCTCTCTTTGGTTGCGTCCAACACAAGATATAAGAGCGGCGAACTGGAAGTTAAGATCCGTATGGGAGGGGAAGGGTGTGGGGGTCAGCCAATGCAAAGTTTGGTTCAAGTCACTTAAAAGCTATATTCATATGAATTTGGGTTTCAAAATAAAACATTATGCAATTAAAGCTTTTGAAATTATTATTTTTGATAAAATTTATTTCTGTTATCGATCAAAGAAATTCACATCAAATATCGATTAAGTTTTATTTCTTATCCATCATATGTTTTGAATATAAAATATCAATTGGTTTAACTCCGAATCCTAAGTCAGTCTTAATACTTGTCGAAAATGAAAGGAGAAAATTATTGATATTTCTTTAAATTATGAAAATTTGTCTAAAAATTGAACAAATAAATTAAATATATAAGTATTATATGAAACCCTATATATGTTGAGCAGAAGCGATAGAAGGGAGCATTTGAGTTGCATCGCACCTAATCTGCAACTTTTCCACCTGGAGAACAGCGTTTTTCTCTCTCTCCTGCTTTTCATACAATTCCTTTAGAAAAATTGATTCTAAAACTGCAAATAAAGGGACTCGAAAGTGAATGCAAATGCCTTTGAATGCAAAATGAAGTTTTTGGGTACGTGTCAGAAGACTCTAAATAACAAATGTTCATTCAATTATTAGTATAAACTGTCCGAAAAGTAAACAACACTCAAGAAAAGTACTTTTACAATACTTTTTCAATATTTATTTGTGAAGCTCTCAAAAATCAATAGACGTATTATTAATAATGAATTTGTCGCAATAATTAAATAGAGTATTGAAAATAACTATAGAATTTTAATTAAAATTATATTATTAAATGATTGCATCAACAAAACTTAAAATGGGTTTTGTTTTCTGTCTTTAATTTTGATGTCTGTGCAAAGATGAGAATGAAGTTTTTCTCATTTACTCTCATCACAAAACACGAGAAGCGGCATAAATGTAATAAAACAATAAAAAAATAGAGTAAACGGTATCACAAATAGTAACATGAATTCTATATTAGAGGCAATACTAGAATTTTGACAAAAATCAATTTGAGGTTTCAAAACAAGACAGGAATGATTCAAGTTTTTGATTAATTATAGGTTTCGCTCGAATTATTTTGACTTCAAATAATCAAAAATAACATTTGAAAATTAGTGAAAATTTGAATAACTTGAAAAATTAGTCGATTTCTTTTCTAATTTTTATTAATTTACATTTTTTTTACTTACTCTTTATACAAATCTCCGACTACTATAACTCAATAAAACGAAATTTTGGGAATTAATGTTACGGACAGGTTCGGGACAAATATTTTTTCGGGAAATACAAATTCTAAAGCTTAGCTCAAATTTTCGTGAATTTGATTTGGCGGCTATTTTGATCAAATGTATATTCTATAAAAACAAATTTGAAAGTGACGATTTTTGCCATTTTACAATTTTTCTTCAATCTCAAGAAAAAATGATCTTTTGCTTTGCTTTGGTCCCCACTTTCATTTTGCTACAGTTTTTCAGACCAACAATTTACCTTTCAATTAAATGACAAAAGATACATTTTTTCACAAAAAATAAATTTTCGACCGAATAAGTACCGATTTGGCCACTTTTAAGTACAGAAGAAATATATTAAGCACAAACTTTTGGGTAATATTAGCGAATATACAGTATATTGAAGTAAAATCGATTTGACAAATGAGAGTCTAAGTAAACAAGAATAAGATAAAACGATGAGCTCATTATGACTTAGTTTATTATTATTTATAATATGAGGATAACTATTATTTTTATCTCAGACTAAAGGTATTTTTGAATCAAATTTTGAGATAACGATTTCCGGCTTATGGAATAATAAAGATATAAATAGCAATGGAATAATAATAGCAATAGTTCACACCAAAGGCTGTAATGACCTCTAATAGTTCAATGAATAATAAAAGTTAATAATAATATACAAAAGTAGTATAATTTACGATACATTTAGTGCATCGCATAAGTTATAAGCATTTATCAAATTATTATAACTCAAAATAATTCATTTTGGAGGTTAAATGTGTTGAAGTCGATTCACAAATAAATATAAATATCAATGTTTCAATGATATAGTGTTTCATCTTTTTATATCAAACAATTGTACAATATTTAGGATAAAACAAAACAAGAATCAAATTAACTTCAGTTTTTAGCTAAACCAAAAAATTGTCGATAAACAGTCTAAAGAGTGATTTTAATTATTTAAACTAAAGACTCAACAGTAAGAGTCAAAATCTATTTTTACAATTTAGGTTAAATCAAAATTCAATTGAACAATATATACAATAATAAAACAAAATATAGTAAATGTTGGCAAAGCTAATAATACATATTTTTTAAAACAATTGAAATTATTTTCTTATCTAATTAAATGAAAGGTAAGATCCAATATTTAGACTTTAAAAATAAATATTTTAACATTTCATAAAACGAAACTTTCGTCACCAGAACGTGAGGATTAATAGAAAATAGAAACTAATCAAATATTTAAACTATAAAATTAAGATTTACTCAACTTTTTGCTATTTTTATTTTTTATTTAATAAAGCATATCTCATTCAGTGAATGGTATATTAAAGATAATATAAAAATAGCTCAAATTTTTTAGACTTGGCTCTATTTAGGGTTTGATAAATTCAAATTTCTCTTCAGATCAATATTACGACTTTATTTAAATTATAAATTGGATCAATTGATCAAATTATTAATCAAATTTTGTGGAAAAATCCACGAAAATCATCGAAAACTTCGTGTTTCCATATTTTTCCAATGACTCAATTTTTTGCAATAATTGGATGAAAATAAAGCGAATAACATGAGTTACCGCCAAATTTTTTTAAAAATTCGCGTTAAAAAATTATTAATCACTGATTAAATAAATAGTAAATTTAATACTCAATTAATTGATTGTAAGACTAGTTTTATTTGAGTGAATTGAGTAAAGTTTGTTTGACAATAACTCCCCTTCTTTGAGGCACATGAGTATTGCCCTAAACTGAAAACATCTCTCATAAAAATGGCATCTGGTTCTAGTCTCACGTTTGATGTTTATATGATGTTCGAAAAAAGCATAATAACCAGTTCTGGTATTTCTGGTCCACAATAGCCTTTTCAAGATCTTATTCTTTTATTTTCCATCATTGAAGAAATAAAATAAATGCAGAGTAAAAATTAGTAGTTTTAACAAATGATTTTCGTTATAAAAATAAATATTTGCTAAATCTGGCTATTAATGAATTGAAAATATCTAAATGGATAATTTTGTTAATAAAGTTGCATTCATTCGATCTAATACTATAAAATGATAAACAAATGATCAATTAATTAAAAGCAATTTCTAAATTGTATTTTTAAGCTTCAGTTTCTAAAATGATTTATCATAAAAATAGAGTTAGCGCTCAAATTGTGATCAAATGAAAACCATTGTAAGAGTAGATTCACAAATGTCTTATTACATGACACAAGGGAGCAGTTCATACTAAAAGAATACCAATGATCTCATAACATGTTTGGCAAAGGATCCGAAAGTGCAATCACTGAACCATTACTTTTAAGTGATAAAAGTAAAAGTGACAAAAGTGAACAACAAGTAGAGATTTACCATTTTTAGACAATTGCATTAACTGTTTGGCGCAATCAACTAAAGTGCATCTCTTAGTCAAACAATCAATCGACACATTCAATAACAAGAGACTAACATAAATGCCACTATTTTCTTATTATCAGAAGATTAAAAACATTTCTTAAAAATTAGATCTTGTCATTAATTTTTAGTTTTTCAAATTTAAAAATTAAATAAATATAAATTACTGTCATTGATCAGGAATTCATTTCTTTCGATAGCATAGATGAGCTTTATGTCAATTTGATAGCTGTGATAGATTTGAAATCAAAGTCAAATATAACAACTCTATAAATACAGTATATAATTCAAAAGTATTATAAATATTGCAAATCAAGTGAGATATAATTGGTCTCTAAAATAACTAAAATTATTAAAAGTTTATTATTGTTTTCAAAATCTCAAATCGTAGAGCTTTCTATCGAAAGCCTAAAGGTTCTCACTTTTATATAATCAAAAAGAAAAAATGAATGAAAAAAAAACC
This sequence comes from Malaconothrus monodactylus, assembly GCA_034697245.1. Taxonomy (NCBI): domain Eukaryota; kingdom Metazoa; phylum Arthropoda; class Arachnida; order Sarcoptiformes; family Malaconothridae; genus Malaconothrus; species Malaconothrus monodactylus. The sequence goes on along the minus strand of JAQIWZ010000279.1, from coordinate 16,598 downwards.
AAAAAAAAGTAAGAAAAAATTGAGCAAAATTTGCAATTCTATGTATGAATGGCATCAATTTAAAAAAAATCACATTTATATACAATGAGAATGAAGAGGAATGAGATCTTATTTGAATATTACTAGAAAAAAATTAGAAAATAAAATAATGCAACAATCATTTCTATTCTACTCTATGAACGACAACAATTTGATTCAATTCAATTAAATAAACCCTTATTGGGTATCGAATTAAAAATGAATCAATTAATAGCACTGAATTAGTGAAGGTATAATTGATTAAAAATTTATAAAATACAGTTACAATTTTAGAATCAAACATAAACTATTGAAATATTAGAAAAAAAATTTGAATTTTAAATATCATGTCATCTAATCATTAGATTTAAACTCATTTCAAAGTTAATTCGAAACTTTGCAAATTAAAAAAATATAAGTTTAAATAAATGTTGAAATTGATTATTCAATAAATTGGTTTTATGACAATAATTCTATTTGTTTCGCGAATATGAAAAAAATGATGAAAAACGAAAAATTTTATTTTTGAAAATTAGACAAATTTAATAATTAAATTTCATTCTAATTAAATTTATATATTTAAATGCCTTATTTATTTTTTTGAGAAATCATTTTAAAAAAATTATTTTTCAACATTTTTAAATGAAGCCAATAATTATTTTTCATTGTGTTCGCCGTAAGGGCTTTTTAATTCAAGAATATGAACAAATTAAGCAAATTTATGCAGTTCTCTGACATAAACCGAATATTGACGCCGAGTCCGGGAAAAATGTGTCGATTTATTAGTCACACCGAATGTGGCCTTAGGAATAGACCGAATTCAGCATTCACTGGATATAGTACGAGATATATGGATAAAGATATGGCATAAATGGGGCAAAAATCACAATTTAGAGCTCTATTATTTCCCTTATATTAATATCACTGTATCTGACATTTCATCGCGACTCGACTCCTATTTGAACGACTTCTAAATTTCAAAATTGCTTGGCATTCACAAAAAAATCTTATGAAAAAAGTAACGACAGATGTATTCACTAAAAATAAATGACAAGGAATTGTGACATTCTTTGTATTTTCACTTTGATCTCAAATATAAAGTAAAAATATTTCGATTAAGAATCAGAATTACTCGAGAGATCTTTTACAACAATAGCAATGCTTTTAAAGAACTTATGAATATTGAGAGAATAAATAAATGAAAAAAAAGAACCTTTAGTATAAAGAAAAGTTTCAAATTTCCAAAATTGATGAAATGCTAATAACTTTGACGGAATAGGGGATAAATTCTTAATATTTGATCGTTATTTGAAGGACAAAAGTTATAAAAATACTATAATAAAAATGTTGATTGAGTCATAAAATTTCACTTATTTGTGAATTTATGCAAACCTTCACTCAAATTATTTCTGTAATTTGAAAACAACATCCATTTCAGATTTGAATGGCATTCGTTTTTCAGCGGAAAAATTTTTCCCCATAAACTTGAATGCATTTCGGGATTTTTACATATTGCCAATGAATCACAACTCAGACTCTAACGCAAAATGTTTGAGTAGCTCTAAAAAATTTTCGGTTTTTGTTTACAGTTCAAATTATATCTCTCATTGACTCTCAGTCTCTCTTGAAGTCAGACATTTTCTAAAATTTTCTTTAATTTTGATGATTTTGTCTTATGTAAAAAAATGAGCACTAAAACAAATTAAAATTGATTCAAACCTGAAAACTCCGCTATAGAAATCTTGAGGCCTTAGCCCCAGACCAGATGTCCTAAACATTCTTTTCATTATTTTTTAAATACTGTTATAAATTTATAACTTTATATACTTTTATAGCTGATTGTTATTCAAAGAAAATATTAAGAAATTGATCTATTTTTTTATCCCAATATAATTATTATAATTATATTTACAATAGTTTAATATCAGTTCTTTTGAATTTGAATCAATTTCTACGAGTTTAGCACTGGTTGAGATTTTTGCAACTTTCAAATACAAAATATTGTATATAATAGTGACGAACATTTTCAATGTTTTCAAAATGTCATTGAATAACAAAATTGTTCGCAATAAACATTTAGATATCGCAAACATTAAGTAAATTGGAATTTCAAATATAAGCAAATCGCTAACAATTGTCTCATAAATAAATGAGTGCAAAAAAAACTTTAAGTTTTTTAAAGCAAAAATATTTGATAAACGAGGCTTCAGAATAAATGGTCTATTAATTAGAAAAACAACAACAATCAAAAGTATTTCAAGTTTATAAAGACATAAAATTATACTAATAAATGGCTCGCCTTATGGTTAGGTTTTCAAATAATTTTAAATCGAAACCTAATCGAATGCTAAGGATTTAAAGACTGTGGCTATAAATACTATTAAATGATACAAAATTAAACGTATTTAAACAATTCTATACAATTAAAGAGTCAGTCAATTATAAGTTTTTTCTCTTAAGATTATATTATTTTCTTTGACTAACTTTTAGAAAAATTTTGAGATAAAAGTTTAGCAAAAAAATAAAGAATGAATTATATCATATTATATTATATTTGCTCATCAGTGCTATTGTATTGATATAGTGTTTAACAACAAATATTCATTGAGTTTATTGTGATTTATCGGAAAGGGTGTAAACAACAGTTCTATTCTTCTAAAAGCGATTGACAGCAAAAGATACGCAAAAAATATTAGTAAATATATTATAGAATTTGAGTGTTTTTGGGTGTATTGGGTGTTAACCTATTTGTAATTAAATGCAGACAAATATATAGAAAATACCACTTTTTTTATTATTTCCTTTTTTACGTGACTTATAAAACGCGGACGACTTTCAAAGCAATAACGAGTTTAATACTTAATAGGGTTTATAAATAATAATAATAAACATTTAGATCGAATAGTGATCACAACTAAGAGTTTCTGCCATTAGTGCCGAAGACCTGTTCTATTAATTCAAGGCATAAATTATGCTTTTTTTCTATATTTATGACACTTTTGTCATTAAAATATTTGATAAGTTTTTGGATAATTTGTAAATAATTGAAAATTGAAATCAATGTTGATATCAAATATTTAAATATTTAAATAATTAAAATAAATATTTACATTGGATTCGATGAATTCCAATAAATGTCAGGCAATCGCGCACAAAGACTGACACTAATCATAGATGAAAACAGTGTTACAAATATCCAAAGAGACATTTCCGTCTGCGTTGAAGACATTCCTAGAGAAGAACAATGCATTCAAAGACTTTGCACAAATACTTTCATTTCATTCCATATTTTGATTCATTTCAATCAGTAAGACATCGATTAAAACACTATTCAATTCAATTATTATTATTTAAGTAATAATATTATTAAACATTTTTTGAGTGCAAAACTCGCTCCAAAGACTTCATCTCAAAGACAAGTCTCTGTTTTATGCGTTTCATAGTTTTCATAGTTTTCACATTGAATACAAGACTTCCAAAGATTTGAATGAAACACTTGTGAACATTAAATATAATGAAAAAATGCAATATTTGTTGCACTAATCAATCGAACAATACTTTCAATAATTCAATTATTAGTTAATTGTTAATTATTAATATAATAATCATTTTCAACACAAATGACAATCTCTTCAAATGACTAACAGTACAAACACTGAAACACTGAAACTCTAACACAAAAGTTATCCCTAAACACGACTCAACCAAATATTTTTTGCCCATTTCTATCCCTTTTGCGTAACTATTGCTGCCATTGGTTGTGTTGGTTGTATTGGTTGTGTTGGTTGTATTGGTTGTCGTCGACTGTACGCAAAACTTTCACAAAATCTTTTAGAAGAGATCCAAGTTTTGGGTCTTTATATTCACAAAAAACTAGTGAGTTTCGTGTTAAAAAAGTAATAAATTTATTTGATTTGTTGCAATGTTTTGCGTAACACAAATTTGATTAGACTGGGCTCTCGACCCCTCTCTTCTTCAAACAATACTACATAATAGCTAAATCTCTAACTTTTTTATTATACAAAAGTATATTTTACAAAAGGATTAGTTAAGGCATAATTCACATATTAAAGTTATATCATATAAGTTAGCATTAATTTAGGGGTAAGGGTTAAGAGCCCAGCCTAACCACCATTTGTGCGCAAAAACAGAGTAACATATAGGGAGTAAGGAGACATGAGAAGGCAATAATTGCCAAAAAATTATTTGGTGCCTAATAACTAATGGATGATACCTAACAATTGAGAGATTAGCCCGATCTGTATAGTTGGATGAGGGGTGTAGATGAGGTGTAGGTGAGGTGTAGATGGGTTGTAGATCATTGTAGATGGTTGTAGATGGTTGTAGATGGTTGTAGATGGGTGCAGGTAGAGTAATGAGGTGTACCTCTCTCTAGAACTTTTTTCGATAATGTTAAAAGTGTGCCCTTTCTCATTATAGATGACTTTCGGAGACCACCACAGAGGTCGAAATTAGGTTAGATTAGAAATTTTGTGATTTTGTTGGACTAAAGTTACAAATTTCGTTAAAGATTGGGTAAAAAATATACTAGTCTTTCGGATATCAATATTAAAATTTCAAACGTTTTTGCTCTAATTGAAAATTTCAATTGGAATCATATATTTTTCATCAAATATTTAATTTTAAATATCGAGCTTTAATTAAAATATTATTATTCTTATAAAGTATAAGCAAATTCTCATTAGAATTCTTACAACGAAGAATATTTTAAATTTCATTTCAAATTCTGAATTTTGCTGGTCTGATAAGCCTTGAAATCCATACGATTCAGACCGATCGCTGAGTTAAAAACTTACGAAATAAAAGAAGTATTGATAGGTAGGTATGATATATGATATGATATACTACTTCATAAGCATTGAGTACTTATAACATATAAGTTACCAATCGTTTTATTTGCATATTTTCTGCGGTAAAAAAATTGCAAATGAGCGCAACTCAGAAAAGCAACGAACGCATTGCTTACTTATAACTTAACACAATTTGCAAAACCAATATTGTAATAAACATTTGTTTTAATATTTAACAACTTTTAATTAAATTAATTTAAGAGATTTTTTTGTTAATGATTAACACTTGTGCCACACTTTTTATAGGAATAAAATGTTGAGATCAATACTGATAACTTGTTTATATTGATGTATTGATGACCACAATTTTAGGTATAGTTGAAAGTGAGCGACGAAAGTGTTCACAATATTCTAAATTTGGTTAATTTGAAGAAAGTGTCATTTTTGAGCACTTTTTCTCAAAAATAAGTCGTACTCTTGTTTTTTTCACTTAAAATTAATTTGATTTGATTGACTTTAATTTGAAAAATAAAATATTTCTATTGGTTGACAAACAATAATAATTTGAAACAAAAATAACTGATCAATAATTCGAATAAAAAATAAACTATTGAATAAAAGCATTATTATTAAACAAAACTAGAATCGATGACATCGATTAAATGCAAGACTTGTAGTATTGTTGAGTGAGACCAGGACTGTATGGGACAACTGCCAGAACAAGGCTTGCCATCAGAATTGGTCAGTTCTGGTAATCCAAACCAATCACTTGATTCTAAGTGTTCAAAATGTTTGGATAATATATGTTTCACTGCGACAATAGTATGTTTGTGATCACTATTAAACTTGAGTTTTGCCTCTAAATAGAAGCCTAAGGGCCACAACCATTCCTTCATTTGAAAAATAAATCCAATAAATTAACCGATTCTTAATAACTAAATAAAAAGAAAGTCCTACCGGTCCGTTATGATAGTTGAAACCATGAGCTACTTTATAGTCATCTGAATCATTACTGTTATCATAATCTCCGCAATAATTCCAATCACTTTTCCAATTAATTAAAATAAGAAATTAATTCGAATCAAAAGACAAATAGTCAACAAGTCATAGAATTGAAAAAAAAGAAAATTCATTAACAAAACAGGCATTAAATAAGAATTGAAATATAAATCATATTTCGATATTTGATACCTGGGATCCAGTGTTTTAACGCCTAAGGGCCCGATCAGAACATCTCCGACTAGATTAAGTGCATTTATAGCTTTCGATCGTTCAAATAATTCTGGCGCCAAAACCATAGTTATTAAGAAGTTAGGTCTCAGTTGAAAATCTTGCCATTGATTAGTGGCTCCATAACTATCTTTGTAGATTTGTCGTCGATTAACGAATCGCTCGTTCGAATCTTCCGAAATATAAAAGTATTGATTGAAATTTGATTGTATTTTATGACTCCATTCTTTGAAAGAGAATTTAGTTTTGTCACTATCTATGACTCCTTCATAAGGATATAGACGTCTATCATATAATTCAGACAAATAAGTGATGACTGATTTGCTGAGACCAATGAGTTCAACAGCTGAACCATCGCGTGGAGTACTCGGATGTCCCTTATTTGCAGCTTTTTCCGAAGAACCCATTTTGTCCATCCAAGTGCCGCAATTGTGTGCATTTCCACCAAAAACAAAACCTGTTTCACGCGAAACACCGATTTTCACGTGAAAGCCTTCACACGATAAGTAAAAGAGAAAATTTTGTCAAACTATTGATCAAATCGAAAAATAAAAATGAACTCATTTAAGAAAACCTTCTTTAGTCATATGCGCATCGATTTGAGTTCCAGCGTTTCTTTCAATAAAATCAATGCCAACATAATGTCGTTGTAATGCTTCTTGCATTGTATCAAAGAGTGGCTCTTCAATAATTTGTTCGTCATTCATAAGAGGAGGCGAATCATCGTTTGGATATAATCTTCTAACAGGTGCTGATAAGAGTTCAATACCGTTGGGAGCAATGAGACAATAGTCTTTGATGGCCTGAAGCCACCACCAAACGGCATCGCGACAATTATATCGAGCATTCTTTCCTCCGTCTAATAAGTTGGGAATCAATCCATGTCTGAGAGTTCCGGCAAATCCGAGAATTATCCATTTGGCTTCAGTGAAACGGCCGTTCAATAAAAGTAAACCTTCAATTTTGATATTAATTAATTATTAAATATTTTTCATTGAAATGTTTTAGAAAATATTCACTCAAATTTTTAGGAATCATTTACTAAAAGCAGTTCGAATCAAGACATCAAATGAATCGAGCGATCGATTAAAAGAAATAAATGTTGAGATCATAGTATATCTCACTTTATGACAATTTATTTGAAATTAGAGTTTTGGTTACATTTGATGCAAAAATAGCATACCTTTGATAGAGATGAAAGTGTCTCGACCCCAATTCCTCATATATCCAGAAGCAAAATGTGGCAAACCTGCAGCTATTGTCGCAAATAAAACTGATTTGTTTGTTACTTTGGGTGAAAGTGGAGGTAAAAGTGCAGTTCGATTGGTTCCTATCAGTGCAATGCTTCCAAGAGATAACAGTTTAACAAATTCGGAACCGTTTCTTATGAATAAAGAAGACAGCGACCAAATTCGGGATAATATTAATTTATAGACAGGAATTATGATCGCATCAAAATATCGAGGAATCAAATATCGCGGTAATTGTGATAACGATGAAAATGCTGTCGACAACCATTGCGACAATTCAACTGTTTCTGATCTTTTGGCCAATCGTTCCACAATATAACAGGTCAGCCAATCGCCGTCTCGTAAATTTCCACACAAAGGATGACCTGAGATTGAGATTAATTTTAAAATAAATCATTACAACCAATAATAAGTTGAATTAATTTATATATATTTATGAATTGATAGTCAATTATAACCTAAATCATTATTAGTTCGGATATGTTTCAAACAGTAGATAATACTAGCGATTCCGCAATAGTTAAGCGCACCAATAGCTGGTAGTTTGTAAGTTCCACCGCCGATGTCATCAATTTCTTCTTGATTACAACGAAATAGAACGAAATTCAAGTCATTCAATGATAACTTATTGACAATTGAGTTGATTTCACTTTTATTATCGTCGAATTGTTGGATAATATTTTTAATATTGTGAACAGCTTTGAGATGAAATTCTGAAAGCGATACTTTGAATGCTATGACAGAAGAGGGCGGAAAGTTTTTGAACATAATCTCATTGGAGTCATGGATTGCGACTGATTTAATCATTTCACTTTTATCTATAGATAAATTACTTCTCAAATAAGTCTTTAAATTTTTCAGACCATTAATTACTTTATTATCTTTAGTAAAATCTTTTTCAGGTTTTCCAATCATTCGTGTTTCAAAAATTATATTTTCAATTCGACCATCAATTCGAAGCGGAACCAAATAACCCGTTGAAGACGGATCAGAAGGCGGTGAAAATGAAGTGCGAGAGACGAGAATTACTGATTGATGAGTATTAGGATTGTGTCGCGTCACTGCTATTGTGTTAACGTCTCGTTGGTCTACATATGACTCATCGAATCCATGTGTTCCCAAATATTCGTGAAGGGAATTGAAGGCCTTTTTTGATTGTATTATGCCCGATCCCATTGAAACACCTTTTCATGACCAAAAAAATCAATCAATCAATAAATCAAATAAAAAATTAATGAAAAAATTAATGAAAAAATGAATGATTTCAAAATTATAATAACCATTATTTCCACTTTCGTCCCAAGTATTATATTCTCGCGATTCGTGCACAATATGAATGTGATGCGGAACTAATTCATCGAATCCACGATTCGAACCGATTGCCGAATAAGTCATAGAGACCAGCGCTGCTGAAGGCAACGGATCGTAAGCTGAACGTCGAATAATAGGAGATTCATTGTCATGAGTCACATCATAAAAGATCGCGTGCGAAACATTCGGGCGAAAAGGACGGATCAAAAATTCTGAGGGACCAGTGCTTAAGGTTTCTGATTATTAAATTAGAGAATATAATTAGAAGATCATAATTAGCACTAAAATGGATCAAATGACAAACCGGGAGGAAATGCGCCGACAGGTTCGCCGCCATATCTAAAGACTTGTCGACCCAATTCGTGAGCGTCACCCGCAGACATAGCTTCACGTATCAGAGAATTGATTCCTAATTTATTGACAAATATATTGTCCAATTGTTCATTTGATGTAAATAATTCTGCGATTAAATACAGGTCAGGATTGACTCTTCGCGCGACGTCAATCATATGTTGAGCCAAACGAATGGGAGTTGAATGACAATTGTCGAGTCGGATGCCGTGAAACATACGAGCCATTTGTGTCACATAACTCTCCATATGAGTCCATAGAAAGGGACAGTCTTCAGGCCCCGAACCATATCGTAATTTGACTAAATCGGCCCACGCTATCAATTCGCGTCTTACGTATACATTAGAGCCTTTGCATTAAATCAAAAATTTAAAAAAAGTTCGAAAATGGAGTTAAAGCAAAGCCTACAAACCGTGTTCAGCAAAATTTCTGAGCGGATCGTCACTCATAACCCACCCGTTGTGTGCCATTAAGTATTGACTATTGTTGTCGTCAAACATCAATTCTTCTTCACTCAATAAATCGCGATCTAATCCTTCGTGAGTGAAGTATTTGGCAACGAGTGGAGATTTCTTTGAAAGAAATTTAATTTTAGGTCCATTACTATCAACGCGTTCATATCTGACAGCACTGATCACATTCTCGACAGCACACGACAAATGATAATTTATTTCTTTCTTCATATTTTCGTTCAGAATTGACAATTCAGAGCGAATGTATTCAAGCGACCATTCGATCCATTCTTCGATATTTCCCTTGAAATCCACTTCATTTTCGACAGTTATAATCGCATTATTCATATCGATAGTAGATTCAAATCGTCTATATTTTGGGTCTTGAATTATCTTTATTTTTGAGTAACTTTGGTTTGATTTGAATTGCGGACAATTTTCACAATAAATATGCAATTTTTGATCCAATTCTTTGATAATTTGATTGATGTCAACCAAATAGAGTTCATGAAGATTTAACTAAAAATTATATTAATATTTATTAAGACTTTCTTACTTTGAGTAAATGTTAAATTTTATTAATTGAATCAAAAAATGAGACAAAACATACATCCGGTAAGTATTGTTCGTGAAATAAACCTCTAATAAGATTGAGATCATTTTCACAATTAATTTGAGTGTTTAGACCTCTTGATTGCCAGCGCTCGTCAATTATATCACAAGTGAAATGCCAAATAAGTCGATCCAAAAGATAGGCCGGTCTAAGCCATGGAGAGTTCAAACAATTATAGGCACATTCGGGATGCGTTCGAAGCCATTCTGACTCGTTTGCCGTATGATTCAGAACGAAATCAGTAATCGATAACACATTCCATTCACTTCTCATCCATTCGACTAATTGCGAAACGTCTTCAAAAGTGCATTCTTTTGAATTTGAACTGAATTCAGGATTAAGTTTTAGTTGATTTGAAAGACAGTACGAAGATTTAGAGCGTCCGAGTTCTTGGATTGGAGTCAAATGAATCATATTATAACCCGTTCTCTTCGAAACCTTTTTACAAATAATTTTAATTTAAGTTTTGATAAAAATGCAATTCATTTCATTTCTAATTCATTTTTAATACAATTATATAATAATAAAAAAAACCTCAAGTTTTGATTTCCAGGTCTCGAATTTGCCCAAACATTTGGACAGAACTGTTTGGCACTGAATGGCATTGAGTTCAAGTTGTTTTCGATTAGAATTGATGCCAACCGTGAGTTCGGGATTGACCACAATATAGAAATTGCCACAAATTGAATCATTTCCACATTCAGTGTAATAGAAGTGAAACGAACCCGAATTCTCGAATCGAATGGAAGCCTGAGAGGAATCAAATTTCAAGTCATGATATCTATTGCGCGAAAATTTCTTCCAATCATATGAATAATTAGTGAAAAGAATGATTTGTCGCCCAAATAGAGTCGAACCTAAAATAAATTCAATTGTATTGTATTTATCGCATCGAAAAAGAAGTGATTCATTGTTTGCATTCATTTCCAAACTATAAACTAATATTAATTTTGAATTTGACTCCATTTCTATTGATTTGAAAACAATTAAATTTCAATTTAAATAATTGGACAAAAAATTAAAGTCATTTGAATGTCAAAAATAATTTTGAACACACTCTATGAACATCTATACACATCTATTCACATCTATGAACATTAATTCACATGAGTTCAATGAACGCATGTCTCGAATCTATAAACAAATGAACCAATCAATGTCTCCTAAAATGATATTTAGTTAACTTCAAAAAACTGATAAATAATACGTTTTAATGATAGAAAATAAAATACTATTAAATTTGATATTTATATTAATACTTTTGCATTGAGACAAATTTGTGCTTTTATTTAATATGAAAATAATGAATTAACTCTCATATGATTAATGTGTTGTAAATTTATTTGCAATTATAGTTGAACCCTATTATTAATATGCGTTCTAACCATAAGTATCGAATGTGAATATATGTGAATATCATATCAATACTAATATATATTTACTTTATATATGAAGTGCATTAAAACAAATTCCAATAATTTAAAAGTTAAGATACATTACATTACAATACTTTGAAAACCGGGAAAATATAACTATTTATAATTCTCGACTAAATGTATGAGACTTTGAGACAAATATCATAAATGATACATAAATGCAATATATTATTACTAATAATTGTATATTAGCTGCAAATCTAAATTAAATATAACTTCTATGATATCGATATCTCATTCGGACAAATAATATAAAAACAAAGCAAAAAATGGCAAAACTTAAAAGTTATCGACAAAACTAAAAATACAATAAAAACTATATCAATATTTAAATAAAAACACTTTAGAAGCCATTATAGTTGTAGTGAAACATGCATTCTATGGGCTTAACGAAGGGCACAACGAATGGTGTTTGTGGTGGTTGTGATTGCCCTCCATTATAGTTGAATTGTTGTGTTTGAGCGCTGTGTCCAACCAAATGCGCGCCTGTTCTGTCAGTTCGATTTGGTTCTGAGTTTTGCCGGTCGCCACTATTTGCCATTGAAGGGCACACTCTTTCCATTGTTGAGATACTATTGAGACCCGCATTCCTTTCATTAATCTGGTCTGAAATTTAACGAAACGTTTTCAAATATGAGCTAAACTTAAAATCATGTCTAAAATGTGCGAAACACTGAAACATTTTGCGAACTTAACAAAGTTTAGTATTGATCACCAAAATATTGATCACAAAAACATTGATCACCAAAATTTTCATTAAACAAAAAAAAATAAATTCAATGATTTACAAATTCTGACAATACTCTCTAATAATTATTATATAAATATTGTGCTAAAATAAAAACATACGACGAATATTGAGAACTATTTGGAAAAATTAGAATCATTAATGATTGAAAACTTTGTTAAAAATGCAAACCATTGAATTAATGGGTGTCTTAGTTTCTAAAATTGATATCAATTATTTGAGAGAACGAATACTAGACTTTGATAGACATATAAACAGTGTCTCAAATCAGCGAATTGTGCTCTAATTTGTGCCAAAACTTAAAATTGAAACAAAGCAAAAACCAAAAATCAAAAATAAATAAAACAACGACGAAAAGAGTCTCCAAATAAATAAAATAAAACCAGAAGCAATTCGAGTGCAAAAGCGGTGAACGACATGATTGCGAGCATGTCCTGCAATAAACCGAAAACTTACAAGTAATATAATTGGGCTGTTTTCTCAACTCTTCCCCAACACTATGAGCAGCACAACAATAAGAGCACTAAACAATCAAATAATAATTGGCAAAAAATCAAATTAATAATAAATTAAAGATACGCTCAGCCATTAAACGATATGAAATTTTTGATTCAAATTATTTGATTAACAAAACAAAAACTACTAACTCTCTTATGAGTGCGAGAATTGGCAACTCTTGTGAATGACTTGACAGGAATTACAGATGTCGACGAAAGTGGATAAACACCAAGAGATGAAGCGTTTCGATTAACTTGACTAACATTATCAACACTTAAGATATCACTGCTTTGCGAACCGTTCCCGTTGGCAGACATTCCATCAAATGTTTCGCGAAGTATTGATGGCGGAGAAAATAAGACAAGTGATGAATTCTCTTCAATCAAAGACTTGCTCTGATTTCAATCAAATATTTTAATTAATTTCTATTAAGCACTCGTTAATCAGAAATAAAATGATAAATATTACCGGAGTTTCGAGTAAGTGAAACAAATCATTGTTATGATTGGATGGTGTGCTCGGTGTCAGTCCCGGAACATTAATATCTCCGCCACAACTCCAAGTCGTTGAAAGACATTTACGAGACTTTCGATACGGAGAAACGTTCTGTAAAATAGCATAAAAAGTCATATGACTTGTTAGCGAGACAACAAAAAGTACCTCTTTATCGGTTGATTTGACTGCACTCAAGTCAGAAGTCGGTGGAGTCTCAAAAGGTGGTAACCATTCTTCAGTTTTGTGACATAATCTTGTTTTTATGGGACTATTTCGAGTTGGAGTAGAAGTGATAGAACGCATCGGTCCGTTCAAAAACTATTTGGTCGGTCAATAGGACGAAAATATGAGTCAAATAATCATAAAGCGTATGAAGTAGAGAGTTATACCTGAGTTGGACTGAATGGCAAACATTTTAAATCATTTGAATGATTTGACTGCGTTTGAGCTGTAAATGGAGTCGAAAAATTGGAGACAAGTTGGTTCTCATTAAATAGAGTGCAGGCATTAAGTCGTGTTTTTTTCATTGAAGGTGGAGTTTGATAGTCAACCATTGTTTGCCTTCGCTTTAAAATTGACGGATGAAACAGAGAAAGTGGTGACTCGTTTGGGTTCGAATTCGAACATTTCAATAGAGCCAACTTTGGAGGTGATGAACATTGTATTGGAGACAAACCAAAGAGAGGTCCGTCAATGACAGAGACCAACTCTGAAACTGTTATATCATGAAAGGCGCCGTTTGCAGAAGAGGCCAATTCTGTTAACTCTCGTTCTATTACTTCGGCATTGAGTGGAGACAAAAGATCACTCAAATCATTGAGTCCGTCATCGCTTTCTTCCAATTCAGTCAAATATGTTTGTTGCGAGTTTTGAGAGGCATTGAAATAACTATCAATTACTGATCGATTCTCATTCGAGACCTGTTCTGTCAAATAAGTACTGTTTGCCGAACACTAAAAACGGAAATCAAATCAATATTTGAACGAAACTAAAGAAATTTAAAATACTTGTAATGTATGATTGGGTGCGAGTTTGTTGACAGCATTGCGATTACGTTTACTATTTCTTCGCCTTTGAGGAACATTAGGCGAACCTCTTTGAATGGCTTCAGCTTTTCTTTTAAGAGTAGAATTCCAATGATTTTTAATAGCGTTATCAGTCCTTCCGGGAAGCAATTTAGCGATTTTGGCCCATTGGTTGCCCCACTCTGTGTGCGCATTAATTATTGTTATTTCTTCGTCTTCAGTCCAGGCGGACTTTATTATCTCTGGATTCAAGTGATTGTGCCAACGCTCACGACATTGTTTGCCAATACGTCCCTCTAAATGCTTTGCGATTAGAGTCCACTTTTTTGGGCCGTATTTTTCAACCAATTCGATCACTTTTTCATCTTCCTTTAATTATAAATAACACAAACATTTATTGCAAACCAAAGATTGTTTCATATTTGGGGTTAGAATCGTATTAAACAAAATGTTTTTAGAATCGTTTCTAATTTTTTATCAAATGAAAAGTTTCGGGCATTGCGCCCACAAATTGAGATACAAATCAATTTTCAAAAGGACTTTATAGACTCTTCACTATGAAGTTATTTTATATTCATTTCAATTTAATAAATAATAAGTTAAATCAAATTCTTAAAAAATTGAAATCAAAAAATAGAATCGTTAAAAACTTATTGAAAACTTAGTCAATAAAGTTATACAAAATGAAACAGCGGGTCATTTCAATTGAGAAAACATTGAATAGTAATGCACTTTTATTTTGGCTCCTATTTCCTTTAGAAACAGGAAACAAATAGAAAATCAATCAAAAAATATATATATATATATGTAATGTTTGTGTTGAGCCCTACCCTACCTGTTTAGTCCATGGCCCTTTTATGAGCTTAGGATTAACCACTTTGTCCCATCGTTGCTGACATTGAATGTCAGATCTGTCCACAAAAGATGAAGCGATTCTGTGCCACTCGTGCTCTCCATAGGTGTCAACCAATAGCTTGAGTTTGTCGTCTTCTTCTTTCGTCCAACGACCACGATTTATTGTTTTCTTATTAAAAATTGGACCAATTGTTGAAAATGAACCAATGCTTGTCGTCGAAGACACTAAGGCTTCACACGAAGAAGTGGACGATTCGTCACCACTTTCTGACATTTCGATTAATTATTATTTATGTCTATTTTTAAATTACAAAAATATAATAATTAAAAACTATTTAAAAGTTTAGCTCAATCTCAACAAAAGTGAGATTCAAATGAAAAACATCTGCGACTAAATCATTCACTTATACTAAAGATAAGGAACAATCCCTTTATAGCAATCAATTAAATCAAATCAAATGACATCTGCTCTGCCATAACAACAAGTTATTTATATCAATATCACTAAAAATATTAATTATTATTATATTATTTATAATTTAGAATAGAATTCAATACAAAAAACTATTGTTTACGTCAAAAGTGAAATAGAGTTGAATTTGAAAGACTTTTCTTATCAAATAAATGACTTAAATATTAAATAATAATATTAATAATATTAATATGAATTGAAAAACATTTTGTTCTAAAATCAATAAAACAAACAATAATTGGAGAAAAATAGCATTAAATTAGATTAAAATCAATTGAATTTATATTTAAATATTTGATAGAAATAGTCGCGCGATTCAAGTGATTGTTTGATATTTACCTCAATTTTAGTTTCAATGATTGTCTCAATTGATTAAAACAATTGTGAAAATGAAATAATGAAAACACCATTTATTTTATTAATTAATAATTGATTCAATTTATTAATAAATGACACGATTTGTTGCATAATATTATCAATGATTTAATTAAATATTATTAATAAAAGTAATGCGAAAGTAGTGCAAAAGCGCCAAAACTACAAAATTTTGCCTCAATTTAGTTGTTGTTCAACAAAAACATTGTGTGATATAAGCGCTCACTCTTTCTATTGGTTACAAATAATTGAACGCTTTCTTTAAGCGTTTACTATTGGCCTCAACTGTTGTGACCGTTAAGTCAGCCTTAAGTGAGCCTTTCTTTATTTTAATATCAATATTAAATGAACGCAATTTTTGTACATCAATTACAGCACTAAATATTTTAATAATATTTATATCAATATTAATGGATATTAAAAAATATTGAAATTCTAGTTCTCATCAAAGACTTTACTAAAGATTTAACAATTTGTCTAAAAAAAAGGTAAAAAATATTTATTTAATTATTAAAGTGAATAATATTTATTTTAAAATAAGTGAAGTCTGTAATGATTGCATCATTTGATTGACATTTTATTGAATGAGATCTGCAATCAATGCAATGAATTGATGCGCAATTATTTGATTTAATGTTCAAAATATTGACAAAATATT
>JAQIWZ010000278.1:0-22777 GCA_034697245.1 Malaconothrus monodactylus | reverse complement strand
GAGAGAGAGAAGTTTAAGTTAATAGTGAAATAAGCTTTAAAAAAATTGATAAACTATATTATTCAAGAGAATGAGTATGAGATATAACTTATTCTTCCTATTTTCCAGGGCGTCTAATATTCTTATGTATAAAAAAAGTTTCTTACTTCAGCCAAAAATAAAGTGCATTATTATTTTGCGTGACAGACAACAGAAGAGATCCTAATTTGAATTGCATTTTGAATACAAAAAAGACTTTTTTTCTACTTAAAAAAATCTAGTTTTTTGCTTAATTTTCTGCTGATTTAGCACAAAATGACAAATAACACAAACAGTAAGTGATTTAAATTTATAAGTAGAAAAAAAACTTATATTTATACAAATATTAACGCTCTCAAAGATTAGGACATTAAAAGTTATAGTTATCGCTTAAACTAAAGGCTAAATTTAAAACTTAACTTTATATTTTGAGGTCATTTAAAGCTTAAGCATTGGAAATAAAAGTCTCTCTTTATTTTTTGCTCATTTGATATAAAAAAATGTTTCTCAACTATAATAAAAATCCGAATTAAATTAAAGTCAAGAAAAAATTATTTTAATGCTTAAAATTGCTTTAAAAACCTATGGGTTTATCACACTATCTCTTGAGTTTGAGAATAATTTTTAAGAACTAATAATAAATTCCTAGCCTTTTATTAAAAAAGTTATTTTATGCCTCAAGTTTTGCAAAATTGATGCAAAACAAAAATATTTTCTTCATATAATAAGAAATTTTTTTTTTGATATCAAGATTTTTCAAACTTCAACATTTGTCACTGCTATGTGACTAGAATTTAAATATAAGTATTTTTCTATAGAAAACATAAAGAGTAAGCTTTTATAAGATTAGAAGAAGAAGAAAAATTCAAACTTAAAGCAAGAAAAATAAGTCGAGTCGCAAAACACTTATATATATATAACTTATTTTAAAAATGCCTCAAAATAAGAAAAGTTTATAAAAGTATATTTAATATATAGTGAAGATGAAGAAAAAACAAGACTGAAAATTATATTAATGATCGCTTCGGGATCTGTCATGTCATAAAAAAATAGTTAGCCTTTTAAGAGTTGAGCTTATATTACAACAAGAATGTAATTTTTAATTAAAAATTGCCAATTGAGTGGAGAGAGGATTTTTCATGTTATAAAACTTAAGTATCAATAATTAACTCATGCGATACAATAACCGGTTATCTGTTTGCAAAAGTGAATGAGAGATAACTCGTTATTGCATCGCATCAGTTAATTACTAGCATTGCATTACATGTCAGTTGTCTTCTTAATAAGCAAATGGTTTGCTTCCTATTTAATGAGAATTTAATTTTTTAGTTAAGTATTTTTTAATCGAAATCAAATCAAAAAACTTATAAAATAAATTTTCTCTTTGAAAATTCAGTTGAATGTTTAGTTCGTTTCCAACTAATGTTAAACAAAAGTTTTGATTACATTAAAAGTGAAAAATAAGATTTCAGTCTTTGGACCTGAAAAATAATACTGAAATTTAGGCTAACGATAGTAAGATTTTATGCTCTAAAAGATTTTATGGTTCAAATATTTTTCTTCGATCAAAACTTTCAGTGAAAGAGTTAATTAAATAGTTGATTAACAAAAGTTTCTGAAATTTCGAAAGAGAAAATTTTTAAATTAAATTAAATTAAAAGAGTTAACTTTGATTAATGAAAATTTTTTATTTTCTTGTTTGACTTTAGAGCTTAATAATTATTCATCACTAATATATTCATCGAAAACATACATATTTTTGCTTATATTTTATTGAAAGAAAACTCATTCAATATTTTAATCAATTTTGTTCGATCAACGTTCGTGTGGGCGCGACTCAACTAAATTTAGATTAAATTTAAAATATTTTATGTCATTGAACAAAACTATGCAAATAATTATTAGTTTTATTATTAGGAAGCACGCAGTCATTTAATTACATATTGATATAATCAATAAAATGTAAGTTAAATGTTTTAAAACTTTTATTAGAATTTCAAAAAAAATTTGTTTTTATAACTCAATTAGATTTTTAGATTTTTTTCTGCTCCAGAATTTCAAACGATTGAACTAACGATTGAATTTTAAATTAGCTATTAATGAGTAGAAAATATTTATATTTATAATATATTTTGGAAATTAATTGATATCATTTAATATCGAATTCGGTCAAACCCTTGATATTTTAAGTAAAAATTATTCAACTCTTATCGTACATCCTCTTAACAAATCCTATCGTAAATTAAGAAATTTTTTTTTTGAGAGTATAATTCAAACTAATTTGCGAAATAATAATAAAAGTTTTATAGTTTTATAGTAAATAAAAAACTTTCTTCCAGTTCTTAAGTTGATTGAAATTAAAAATAAGTTATGAATGACTTAAATATTAAATAAACATTTTTTAATTGAAAAAAGTTATTGAAAATAAAGTTTTATTTTTATAACTAATCGCATAACTAATTGAAAATTTAAGTCTTGTTTGTCACAGATTTCTATTGATTTTACATAAATTGAACTCAAAAAAAAGTTTGATTAGACAGCAAAAATTGCAACTCTATGTTTAACATATATACAAATCTATGACATCTGAAGTTAGAGTGGAGTTAGAAAAAAATGTTATATCGAAGTAGAAGTCATACATTATTATGGCTGTCATTAATATTTTCCGGTTTGTCTCTTTAATTAAGAGCATGTGATAATGTTTCACAAGCGAGAGACAAATAAATGGTTCACAGATGGGCTCTAAAACTGTTTTAATATATTTATAAAAAGAAAGACTGTCCTAACCAGGGGACTAAAAAATGATATTTTTTTTGAGTCAACTTTTTCAACGATTATTCTTATAAGAGAATATGAGAAGTCGATGGAGAAGAGGGCGAAGTTTTTGAAGAATTTCTTTTTCTTTTTTCTTCTTCTTTCTTCTTTTCAAAAGTTATAGAAAAGAAACAGTTAAAAGATTTGCCAAAATTTTTTGCCACACGCAAAAGGTCTCAATTTATATTGACCTCATTTATAATCAGATCCATAAATCATAAATAAAAATGTTTTGTGACATCGCGTTTATGATTAGTCGAAATAATTCTTCAAATTCTTTTTTCTCTTTTGACCAAAAGTTTTGAGTTTAGTTTAAATTACATTTTAATAAAATAAAAATATATATAACGAATGAGAAAAGTTTTTTATTATCTCTTTTTTTTCTCCTTTCCTATAAATATTAAACTTAAAGCCCACACAACAAGTTTTTTTTGTCTTCAGAAGAAAGAAAAATAGAAGAAATATTAAAATTAAACGACATAACGATTTCTAAATTTATGGTTAAATAATTTTTTTTCGTCAAATCAACACAAATCACATTATTGTTTATCATCTGTGCATTTGTCTGAAAAGCAAAAAAGAAGTTCAACTTTCTCTACAAATGTCTTGTTTTTAGCATTAAGAGAAGGAGTCTTAAGGGAGGGCACAGTTTAACTTTGAGTGCATTCCAATTTGATCTTTAAGTTCAAAAAAACTAAGAAATAACAAAAGCGATGCTTCGATGAGATGTGATTTCGATGAAACCGCCCAACCCTCGAGCTATAAATCGATGAAAATTGCATTCAATTTTGTACATTCTCTACAAAATATATATAAAACTTATACTTTTAGGCAAAATATAATAGAAGAAGAATAAGTTTTTAAAAACGATTTCTAAATAAAAACATTTTTAGTTTCAAAATTATTATTTTAAATACATTTTGCTAAAGATTTTTTGCTTAACTGTTGAATTGCGTGATTGCCTTAAAGATAATTTATGCCTAATTGCAAACGCTATTCATTATACAGTGTGTTCATTAAAAAATTTACACTTCATAAGAAGGGGGACAAAAATTATTGCAGAGGATTAAAAAACCAGAGAAATTGTTCAAATAATTTCTTTTTCCATATCTAACCGGAATCTCAATCTGTTATTAATGAGTTTTTATGGTATTATGAATGAAATTATGCTCAAAAATAGACTCGAATTTATTTTTAACAGAATTTTTTATCAGATTCTCGAGATATTCATCGGTACTTTTGATTCGTATTTACGTATCAAAACTTGTAAAAGAATGTCATTATTTAGAAGCTTATGATTTTGATGACTAAATCATAATTTGATTTATTAAAAATGATGACTTATGTCATAATTGTCGACATAAGTACCACTTATTAGATATTCTTGAGGTCAAAAACAGCTTATTTGATAAGAAAATTTTTTTTCCTCAAGTTTTGCCATCAAAATGATATCTTAAAACATACCAGAAATGAACACTCTGTACAACGAAAGTCATAATCAATTCAAAACATTTTTGCTCTTTAATACTATTCGCTCACTTTTCTGTTCAATCAAAAGCATAATTTTTTAATTAATGAGCATTTAATTCAACCTATAAGGAAGTGTTGAGAATTTTGTCATTTCATCGAATAGTAGGTAATATTAAATACAATGATAAAAACTTATAAATATTTTTATGTTTTTCATTAAAGATAACAGAACTTTAGAAGATTTGTGAAGTTTTAGAAAAAAAATTTGCTTTTCTGATTGAATTTATTATTCAATAATCTCTTTGGATTCAAAAAATAATAAGAAAACTTATTTTTCTGTTGATGACGTAAATAAAAACCTATAAAATATTTTTGATGCGTTTTGATTGAAAATTTTTGATTATAGATTCAAATAATGTGACAAATCATCTTTTAATTGTCACTTATTTATTGCATATTTTTTTCATTAAATCATTAAAACCTTCACGAAAAATGGGAAAACTTTCCATTTTAATGACTTTAAAAATTCTTGACATTATCTTATGATTTAATTTATTATTGTTATTCTCGAACAGAAAAATATGCAAAATATTAAAATAATCATAAATTTTTTCTATTAAGAAAAGTTTGACTTTAACTTATATTTTATGCAAAAATTGTTTCCTTAACTCATATTCACTAATTTCTTAATCAAATTCAATCATCAGAATAATGATTTCATAAACTTTTTCTTATATTTTTCTGTAAAAATTCAAGAATTTTCTATTGAAATAAATCACTTCCATTTATCAATTATTGTTTTTTCCTTAAAACTCTTAGTTTTGAAGTATAAAACATCAGGAAAACATTTTTCTTTTAACGATTTAATGAAATTAAATTCAAAAAAATTGTTGATTTAAACAATTTCAAGTAAATAAATAAATTCATTTCAAATTATTTTTCGACAAAAACACCTCTTTATACATAAATATTCATTTCAAGTGATTTGTAACTAATCTCATATTTCTGGTAATAAATTAGTGGAAACAAAATTAAAATAAGAATAAATATTATTTTGATCAACAAAAAAAACCCAAAAAATTTAAAATGAAATAGCAAATGAAAATTCTGTAACAATAATAGCAGTAAATTATAATAAGAACAAATTTAAAACCTATGCCACTATTCTCTCTTTATTTATATGACAGTTTGGAAGGCATTTATTTCACGAGATTTTTTATTTTTTTAGGTTAAATAACGCCTTAAAGGCTTTCAAGAGTATAATAGAAACAAAGCTTCAGAAATCATCAGCTCTTTTGGCACTTTATTTTAAAGCAGTAACCGCTTATAAACATTCAATGACTTAATTCAACCTTTTCTTTTCGCAACAGCGCTTAATTTCAATTTGAAACTAAAGGCAAAAAACTTTGGAGAGAGAGAGAGATTTCTAATGAAATACTTATTATATAAATTACATCTAAATCGCAATTTTCTATTAATGCATTCCTAACACGCTAGCAATTTATATGTTATCAAAATTTAATAAATGATTCCCTTTTTTTCTCGAGCAAAAATCTATGGCCAAAAATAATAGCAATTTTTTTCTGCCTTCACTTTAAAATTAAATGCTCTGCAATTGAGAAGTATGGATACAGTGTGTCAGTGACTATAAAATTATTACTTCTCTGATTAATACTAGTTTTGAGACACACTTTTATATATATATATATATATACGATATGTTTTATAACCTGTTTATTATAACTAACATAGAGTTTATAAAAAATTATTAACTTATACCAAATGCTACTTCACTTTTATTAAATGCTCAAACTTTCAAACAGGGGCTGAATACCTATTATTTAAACTGTAAGAAAAAAAGTTTATACATATTTATGAAATCAAAACAAAATATTTTCTTTAACTTTTAAATCTTTTTTAATGAATTCTAGAAAATTATACTACAAAATAAAACAGGTTTTAATTTATAATTGGCTCAGATTTTTGAAGAATAAAACATTTCAAAAAACAATGCCTAAAACGAAGTTTGAAACAAATTTTTTTTCAGTAGTTGGGCGTTAGAGTCAATATTTGGAGCAAATAATACATCAATTTATTTAAAAAAAAGTCAATGTTATGTTACATCACTTTTTTGCTTCAATTCTTATACTTTAATTTTATTGAACAAGTGAGTCAAGACTCGCGAGTCACATACATGCGGCTCATTAGAGGTGAGGTCAATAAAATTGGCGTTCGGTTAACGGGATTATAATAATAATGATCATTGAAATGGCGTTGATATATATGGTAGAAAAAAAGGTGAAGAATACCAAACAAATTATGAGTGATCACCAAATGATTAGGTTTTTTGGCTGTTGATTGCTTACAGAGTCCTGTTGTGCTCAATACTGACTGCATTTACAATAAGAATACTTAGGGAACAACTAAAATGCCAATAACTTGAATATTTGCCCTAAAGCCAAGTTTTTCGCGAGTTTTTTTTCTATTTTCAGATATGCTTTAGTTTTCAAAAGCGAGAGAAGAAGTTTTTCGGATACAGCGCACGAATGACACTAAACGGCAAAATTATTAATTTATTGAACACGAGCTGTAATAATAAGTTTTGGTTTCCCTAATATTTATGTAATAAATGATTTTCATTCACGATTTTAACACATTTCTAAATCGTGTATAATTTTCTTTTGGCATTTCATCTCTTTTTTATTTGAAACACTCAACACTTTAAACTAAAGTCAATAATTTGGTGGACGAGTGAATCAAAACTTCGTTACAGAAAAATGATTTGTTGTTAAACACTAGATCTTAATAATGGTTGTTTTCGGATTTAGAGCACAATTCGATGGCTTGTGTTAAGGAAAAAATCACGAAATCTGATGAGAGAATTGAATCGAATGCAGAAAATTATAAAGGAATCAAAATTTTTAAAACAGAGCTTTTAAGACTTAAATTCAGAAACAAGATGTTTCAAAATTAATCAAAAAATCAAATATCACTTAAAAATTTACTCAGTTATGGATTGATGTTCAAAATTAAATCAATAAGAAATATAATCACTTCATGCAATGACTAGTATTTAGAATTTATTACAGAATTCAATGAAATTTCTTTGCATAATATAATTTTTGCGGTGTATCTAATTTTTCAAAAAATAAAAAATCTTACAGTTGAGGATTAATCAAAAATAAAAAAAAACTACTCTTTTATAGCGTAAAACAGAATTTCAGTGAAATTTGAACACCAATTAATCTTAAAAATATTAATTTTTTCTTTCTCTCTCTTAAAGCATCAAACTTTTCAAAGTCTTAAAAAGTTTAACCAGATTTCCATATGTTGTGTGCAAAGCATATCATATTATTTTTTATGCTCTCTCTCTCTCTCTCTCTCTCTCCACTCCTATCAGTCTCTTTCCTCAGGTCTGAAGACTATATCTATGAAACTTAAGTCCAAATTGTAAACCCAATCACTGAAATGATGAGAAACTCACAGCAAACTCCGAACCCAATCCCTGTGGTCATGTCTCGTTAAATTTTTGATGAACGAAAAAATCCCATTTGAAAGTTTGCGAACTCGTCGAACCAGTTCGATAAACATCAATATATGCTATTTTGTATTCTGTGATGATTTATTTCTCTTAAATGTTTTTTTAGTCCGAATAACTGAATATTTTTTGCAGACTCGCGACTAAATGTTGAAAAGCTTTAATGTTGAGGTCAAAGTTAATGTCAAAGTCAATGTCAATTCCAAAGAATGTGATTCCATTATAAGTTCTGAAGAAGTAAATTTCACTTTCTTTATTGCTCTTGATTGACAATATTCGCAGTTATAGTTTGTTTAATGGGAATTCTGCAAATATTAAACATTTTAATGGCTTTAAGAATCGCCAAAAGTATAGATAGAAAACAATAATGGATTCTAATTAAATGCCATAGTTTTGTCATTCATATCAATACAAAGCTCAAAAATATTGCAATTCATCGCATTCGATAACTCATGAATAATTGAAATCATGAACTATTTTTGTAAATATTGCTAATACTTTTGATTGAAATCGAGAAACTTCTAGTCTTTTAAAAATGTAAGAGAAATGTAAACTTAAGAGTAGGAAAGTTTGCATATCGAAAGAAAGTTTATTTTGTCTACTGCACCGAAATATCCCCAAAATTCAAAATTGAAATGAAGAATAATGAGGTCTGTTATAAATAAGAATGGATTCACAAAGAATTCGGTTAGGGTTAAGCTAAACGAGGGTTTTATTTTAGTTCATTCGCTTTTAAACTTTTAGATAAGTATTAAGAAGTTAATGGACATCCCCTGAAGCACATAATACCTGAATCACGAAAATTGCATAACTCGTGGTTGTATTACATTCTGCCTGCAAGACATTGAAGCGCATCATTTTTCTCATAGTTAAAACATTGCAAAATTGAAGGGCTAAAGGACAACAACCCGACTGCTAGTAGAATAACTAAGCGATTCCTTTAAAGCCGGTGTAGCTTTTGTAACAACTTTTACCTTTTCTGCCAAAGTCAGTGAAGGGGAAAAGAGGGGTCTAAGTATAAAAGCAGAAGAGGGGGAATCCCGCCATCAAATGTCTGTTCGTACCTGTATTGCAAAAATGAGGGATGCGGTGACTGTTGCATTGCGAAAGCTGTTGTGGCTGTTGTAGCTCTTGTAGCTCTTATAGCCTCAAGGCTCAAACCAAACATTTTTTCAAAACTGATAGTATTTCTTCGCAAGTATTCACTATAAAAACAGAATAAACAGAAGAGACTAAACCCTAGAGAAGATATAATTTATTCTTCGAGAAAGGCCTAATAGTCGATAAAGTAATTCTACGGTTTATACAAATGTTTCGAATCTTTTTTTTGCGAAATAACCTTTGGTTATAAGGTTTATAAGGTTAGGAATTATTGAACTCTCCTATCCATAAATAAACAAATGAAAAAATGTGGCGTAAATATAAGACAATTTGATTGCTCAATACAATCAATGGTTTACTATTGTTTGAAGAAAAGAATCTGTATTATAGTTGTCAAAGAATTTTTGAGAAAAAAAACTTCAAATCTTAGCTAACATGTAGTCAACTCTTTCACTTTTTTTATAACACTTGAAACCTTCAAACAAAACTTTGGCACCTGTTATGTTATGAATGGTATCCTTATCTGCTTACCAGATATGCATTTGCAACTAGTTTTCTGGCGAAACTGCACGCAAGGTGTAACTCCCACACGAACACTCAGGTGCAGCACTTTATTGTAAACACAATTACATCCCTTTATTGTAAACACTATTACATCCCTTTTGTCCAGTTATTATTAATCTCTCAAGTGCTATACTTTCAACTGTTAATTTTAATTATATTTTCAAACTTTATTCAACATTTGATTTTAGTTTTTAGTCCCGATTATAAAATTTATAAAATAATTTTTACTGTAATTCTAACAATGCTTTCAAACAATTTACCAACTCTTCCATGAATTGAAGAAATTGCATGAGTGTTATCTCAGTCTCTTTCCAATTCTTTTTGTTGTCAATAGGGTCTGAAACAGATTCATCCAAGCGTTCACTATATTCCTAAGACTTCCATTATTTCACAATAGATTCTCTGCAAAAAATAATAATAATTCCACGTATGAGATAAGTCTCCAGAAGAAAGTTTTTATTTTTGATATTTCCTTTTTGCACATCAAAAATTGACTTCCATTCCATTCTTTCGCAGACTTTTCAATTAGATTTTCAATGCCTAAAGATATGAGTGTTTATAAGTGAATGACAGTGAATGA
Organism: Malaconothrus monodactylus; assembly: GCA_034697245.1. NCBI lineage: Eukaryota > Metazoa > Arthropoda > Arachnida > Sarcoptiformes > Malaconothridae > Malaconothrus > Malaconothrus monodactylus. The sequence goes on along the minus strand of JAQIWZ010000278.1, from coordinate 12,692 downwards.
CCCCTAAATACTCTTATATTCAATACAAATGATTTAATCAAAATTTTACTAAAGAAGTTATTATTGTTTAAATGGTTTAGGTTTGAATTCAAATTGATGCAAATTTGTTCCGAACTTTAAACTTATTTTGGAGTTTCTTTTATTTAGTGACATAAGCGTTAGGGAACACTTTTATATAAAAGCAATTTATATTTAGCTCATTTTATACTTAATGCAATCAGATTTTCAACTTGAATTTAGTCCTCAATGAATACTAAAAAGCTATTGAGATTAAATTTTGGACATAAAATCTTTTAAATTAAAGTAATTTTGTGTAAAACTTATTGACTTGAGTCAAGTTTAAGAGCGGCGAAAATATCTCTAAAAGAGAAAAAATAAAACTTTCAATCACTGCTTCTTAAGTGAATCAATAGATATCTGATATGTGCCGTAAATTAAAATATGTTGAAAAAATAATTTAGAAATTCTTTCAAAATATTTGTCGCTGTTATATTTTAAGTAAACAAGTTTTAGTCTATGATTGTATCAAAATGGCGCAAAACTATGCATAAATTTAAAGAGATATCACGGTTTCAGTCATAAACCTAACTTAAATTCCTTCCAGGCTTTTAGAAAAAGTATTTACTAAAAAACATGAATTAAACTAAATTAAACTCAGCCAAAAGTTTGATGAATATAATATATATTTGATGTCTTGTTACCGAATGAACCTTCTTGTTATCCTTCAACATTAAATTATCAGCTATAACAACGTTATTAACTTTTAAGAGACTTGTTGAAAAAATAATTTTATTAAACATTATTAAACAAGAATTTTATTTTTAACAGGACATAAATTCGAAGAACCTGAAGTTATAAATGACAAACTAGAGCCGGGAATATGGTATGTATAATACTAAGTATTGATTACTTCAAAATTGTGGTACTTCTTTTCAAAACTAATAAATTAGTTTTAAATTTGACGCATAACTATCTATTTGATTGGAAAATTGCTTTTAATTCACGAAATTACCTGCGCTTCACTTTATATTTAAATAACAATATTTTTTGCCAATTTGATGAACTACACAAACTTTATATAAGATTTGAGCTTAAAATACATTAATCATTAAGAAATATTTTTTATGCTTTAAATTAAGCATATATTTTGTAGTAATTAAAGTGCCAAAAATCGGTTTAGACTTACTATTTAAATATGAAACATAATTACTTTTCATCATTAACTATTGAATGTCATTTTGAAAAATTCAACTATTTAGAACTGCGGAGCTTCTAAAAAGCCTTACGTTCACTCATTACAAATGAACCCATTGTGTCGTTAATATAATAAGTCATTAAATGTTTTTTTAAAAATGAATTTATCATTTAGTCATCATTAGAAATATTTTTCAGCCTTAATTTCTTTGTTTCGGTCGAGAGATGAAAAATAAATTTAGTTTATAATGCATTTGAAAGTTTGAAAGTCATCGAAAGTTATTTTAGAAATATAGACATTATTCAGTTTCATGTCAATTATCATCAGTACTGAATCAGAAGATTTTATTCTTCAATTTAAGTTTTGTAGCTATGCATTAATTCACTCGAATGTAAAACAAGATAGACTTTTCATCATATTTTCGACAATAATGTTCACATAAGTAACAATAAAGTTAATAATAATAATATTAACGTTAATATCTTGCAAATTGACTTTTTATGTGATTTACTTGAATCCATTATTTGAAAATGTGTCGGAAAAAGAAAGACAACATTAGCAAAATAGTACAATTTAGATTCAATTCACGGGCGAATCTCTCATTAAGTATAGTATTGTGAAAAATGCGTGAAAAAAGCCATTGAAACGAAAGACAATAAAAAAAATAAAAAGAGAGCGACACAAAAATACAGTGAAAACGTTTTGACTATATCGTCGATGCGTGCAAAAAATATGGCATTGAAAGTGAAACAATTCTCAAAGAAGAGACAATTCTCAATGAATTTTCCATTACGCGAGCACTGGTCTGATTAGTGCATGAAGTTGTCTGAAAAAAACGTATTTTACACAAACTTCCATTAAGCTTATGGTCATTACAATCGTAGCCTAAAATCATTTTTGATGACTGAATCTATTATTGTTTTTTTTTCATTATGTTCTCGAATAAAAATGCCGACGATATCAAATTCAGTAAAAGTCTGAATGGCTGACAAAACTTACTCTCAAGCGTAACACAAGTTGAACGACACAATGCATCAGTTTTTTTATTTAAAAACTTTTACTTTTTCCAAATTACGTAACAAATTTTTCATTCAATAGATATCCAAAAGCATTGATCTCTCGACATATGGGTATTAATTATAATCGGAATTATTTTCAGATTCATATCATGCAGAATATTACGCTAATTAAGCAATTATACCTAAATTTATTCTGTTTTTTTACAAAATAAATTAGTCTCTAATTAATATAGAGAATATAATAGCATTCTTTTAACTTTTATTCAACCGATTTCATGTTTAACTCAAATTTTCAAAGTCAAGATAAAATATCAATTAAATTCATTATTTTAATAAGTTATGCAAAATTACAAGTTTAAATGTAAAAATTAAATAATGAGTTTGAACTCATACTGTATGCCAAAAGTTTTTCAATCGATAAGTTTTCTGTTTAAAAATATTTTCATCAAATTTATTCTTTCAAATAATGTAATACAATAAAAGATTTTTTAATGAATGAACATTAAGATTCATTTAAGATCATCAGCTAATTTGACACGTTGTAAAACATTTAGAGTAAAATTTTAAGCATTTTCTTAATCATTGAAGGGATTTATCATAACATATACCACAATAATTTCAATTAAAAGATTTAATTAAATTGAATTAAAATTAATGAGAATATTTTTCAAAAACAGTAGCAAGAATGAAGTAGTAGATGGCAATACGGTGGTTAGAGCTCGAGGTCTTCCCTGGCAATCATCAGATCAAGACATTGCAAAGTTTTTCAAAGGATTAAATATTGTAAAGTGAGTCAATTCTATATGATTTCAATGATTTATTTGATTTGAACTTTTTTTGAAACGTATTTTATTCTCCTCAATAAAATATTTAAAATTAATAATTAATAATTCATATTAAAAAAGAGCGTGAAATTTCATATAAAGTTCGTTATTATTTAAACGACTTGCGAGATATTTTCTGCTAAATTTTGATAAGATCTAACTTTGAGAAGGATTTTCAAATACATGAATTCAAAGCATAAATTTGCAATAAAATATGCTCTAAAGGACACATAACAAGAGTCAAAGTCAATAAATTGAGTTTAAATTAAATAAAGTCATGCAAACTGATAATTATTTCTCGCAAAATAAGCAACGAATTCAAGATTTTTCTGAATATTATTCATACTTCTTATGATAGTTTTATTCGCCAAATAAACTAAGATTTATTGTTAAATCATTAGAGTGTTTAACAACTAATTGGAGAAAAATATCGTTAATCTTAAGTCAATAATTGAAATAAATTGCTTAAGAACACAAAACTTTAGTAATTATCGTAACTAGTGAATGACGGATAAACTATTTTTAAAAATATATTAATTACTTCACTGTATCACTGCATAACTTCTGCCTTTTTATTATTCAACTTAACTTACATGAGAACTTTTTCCTCAGGCTTTCGAAGAATTGTTTTTTCGAAGAAATGTAATGAAAATTATTTATCTTTTTCAAGTGTTTTGTTGAGTAATACGATATTCTTTTTCTATTATCATTAGAATGAGTTTTATTTTATAACAAACTTAATTGACTTGTTTTCTTGTAAGTAATAATATAAACATTTTTTGTTTGTCAAAGAAACAGAAAATAATTGTGACTTTTAAGGAAAACTACTTTATAAACGTATAAATACAAACTTCCTTTAAGCCACGACTTTCTGGAATTCAAATTTTTGAATTTTTTAACACTAGCATCTATTTCAAACATTTTGATTTGACAAATTTGTTGATTTATAGAGTGCTCGCGTGCATAACCGTGAAAAGTATTCACATAAACTATGCTTTAATCGTATTATACATTTGAGTGTAATGAATTGTCACATTTCAAAAGTTAAATATCGCTTAAAATACCTTTATTTAAATACATCGATTAAATATGAAAGTCTCAAACTTACATATTTCACAATTTTTTCATGCATTTCATCATTTTTGTGAACTCTTTGGTTATTATTAAGGCTCACAATTTCAAAAGAATACTTTTCTTCTATAATTCATAAGGATTCAAAAAAACATTCAGTGAAATAACTCAAAAAATTTCACAAAAAATTACATACAAATCACGAATTAAATTTTGTTTTCATAACATACTCAATTTAAGCGTAATTTGTTTGCAGGTAATTATATCTAATTCTCAGTGTTCGTGAAAACTTTAAATAATTAATTAGGAGATCATATTATAATTTGTTTTATTAATAATTTTGTTGTACAAAAAAAGTTTTTCAAATAAATATTCGAGAATTTGTGGCAATATGTTTGATATGATGCAGATTAATGTGAATTTAATAATATTGGCCTTGTTTGAAATATGTTAAACAAAATGAAAAACTTATTATTTTAATTTGAAATACACTTCAGCAGTTTTTGACTTGAAAAAAATGAAGCAAATTTTGACATTTAACTCTTGAAAACACATACTGTGAATGGAATGCTCTTCAAGACTTACACTATCCAATGGGTTCGAAAAAGTAGCTAAAGCTGCCAAATGTCAAGTGTACCTGAGCTCTACATAAAAGCAGTTTGAGTGACATTGCAAAAAATTTATTTCATAAAATAAGAGTAACGCCACTTTTATGTCTTTGTTCAATAATTCCATGAACTCTACGTATATATATAAATAAAATCTTAATTTATGCACAATTTTACGCTTTCTTCCAGTGCATTTCTGTAGCATTAATTTACATAATCTGAAGCAGTAATACACATTAATATAAAAAAAAACATATATAAAACATATATATAAAAACAGATGCGAATATAAATAACACCTTTAAGTGAGTTTTTTGTATTATAAATTGGCGTGGAGTGGGCCTCAAGGTCCACTGATATTGTTCTCTGTTAAATGACACCAGACACCATCAAATTACATCTGCTCTAAGTATGTTTCTAGTATTCACTGTTTTATTCATTTAAGTTTCCAACACTACACTTTTTTCAGCTAATAATTTCTACGGTATATTTATCTATGATTATTGTCTTCATTTCTATTTCTACAAAATCAAGTATATCATTAGGAACACGAGGCAGTGATAAAGAGCAAAAGCTTATCTTTTGTTAGTTTTTTGTTTTCAAAACTTTAGTAAACGATTAGAGAGTTATGAATTGAAGTGATTTTTCTGTCATTAGTTAAAGTGAATAAAGAGCTTCGGGTTCTCATTAGTGGCTTTATTTTGTGTTTGTTTCAAATAATGTAATTTAAAACTTTTCTATCTATAGTGAAAATATTTAAAATTTATTTTTAATGTTTAGTTAAAAAAGTGTGCACTGAAGAGCTCGGATGCTATTTTAAAAAGTGTCGAATGTGACAAAAAATACGCACTTTTAATAAAATTGATGCAGTTTTGTTATGTCAGCCTATTTACGATTAAAAAGAGTTTCGTTGAACGTTTGCGATTAAAGTAAAATATTAGCGAAATTTTTTCTTCTTTATCAAATCTCAAGTCAATAGTTCAAGGGTACAGTAATTTAAGATATTCTGAGACTAGTCTCTCACTGGTTATGATTTCTTTTGCTTTACTATGTTTTGCATTAAACCTTTTGTGATTCGCTCCGCTTTCGTATCTATTTAATATAATCTTTCATTAAATTATTTTTGAATTATATCTCTTATATTATAATAATATTCCGCTTTACTTTATATCAGGCATACGTTTCCATGAGTTGAATATAAATAGATTTTAATTTATTATTTTTTGAAGTACCAATTATTGAACTATAATATTTTTATGTATTTTAGTAATGAGTCGGTTAACTATATCTTCAATTATCTCAAACTTTTGATTACTTCTAAAACTTTTTACTAATTGAACTTTTTTTTACTAATTTTTGTCTATTAATTGACTGCATGTGCATAAAGTTCATAAAATAATCTATTTTTCCGTAATAGGAGAAGTGCAATAAAAATTTGAATTTAATAGTTTGCAGTTAAAAATTGATTTGTTCGATATTTATAGTGTAGATTCAGCAAAACATATCTTCAATTTTTTGATCATTAGTCAATTAATAAAGTGTTTCAAAGATAATTTTATAAAGGATTTCTTAAATTTCAGTAATAACTTTAAATTTTCATTGGGAATCAAGTTTGCGATAACCTATCGGATGATTTAATGTAATTCAAAAGTGATCGTGAATTCAGTTTTAGATAAGTTAAGGACAAAAACGGCTTTTTTCAAAAGAAATAAGGAAGAGATTGATCCAAAGAACTTCATCATAAACATCAAATTTAGTCTTAATTCTCGTATAAGTGTCATTATTTTATAGCATTTACAACTGCGATAAACAATTTTAAAGTTTATCGAAAGTTTTCACTAAATAAGTTTCTACAAAACACGAAAACATTCTTAAGGTTTTTCAAACGATAATAGATTTTTTACTTTTTTTAACAATTCAATTGATTATCTTTGAGTTAGATTTGAACTCAATAAAAATTGTTCTTTAGGATAGTTTGTTCTTTATTAAAAAAAATACAATAAAATAAAACTGCAAACAATGCATAATGTAATGTACAAACTGTAAGTCTGATTTTCATCAAATGATTGCAGAAATATAGCAGCTCTAAAATTAAGGGTCAGTCCGAAAAACAACAATTAAACAAATTTTTATAAAATATCTGACTTTTGAATAAAATTGTTAGTTTTTAGTCACGTTTACATTGGTTTGTGCCTCGTATTTAACGACTAATTCTAAATGCTTTGCTTTCCTAAAGTGAAATATCAATATATTCACTACAGTATTGTTTAATATACTGTTAAACTTTTCCTGTACTTTAAGTTTATTTCTAAAATTCAATTTGGCCTAAAGTGCATACTCTTAACAAATATTTCGATCTACCAATGCTTTTAAGAAAGTCCTCGCTTTTAATGTATTTAAATATCTTATCCGCTCCAAAATCCAATGTGTGTTGAGGGTATTAATGCATATTTCAGGGATCGATGGGTCACGTCATGTTCCTCATGACCACAACTCCTTTGGGATTCTGAAATCTCCACTCAAATCATTGAAATACAATCGAGAGATGTATTTTGTTGTATCTCATGCTTGAGAATCAATTAAACTCATGAGTGACGACAACTTCGTTGAAACAGTTAAACATTTATAAGTTTGTAAAATTAGAAAAAAGTAAATTTAAAAATATATTGAATCGATGGCTAGAAGGAGAACAAACAAGTTAATAGATAGTTGACAAAAATAAGGGGAAAAATTAATATTGAAATTTTTTGTTATTTTCAGAGGTGGTGTTGCCCTATGTTTGAGTCCACAAGGACGCAGAAATGGTGAAGCTTTAGTTAGATTTGTAAACCAAGAGCATCGAGATATGGCACTAAAGAGGCATAAGCATCATATTGGACAAAGATATATAGAAGTATATCGAGCCAATGGCGAAGACTTCATCAATGTCGCAGGAGGTTAGTAACAAAGTTATATTTTATATTAAATATGTTGTGTAATTGTATAATTTACTAAATTCTGATCAAGTACTCAAGATTAATATCATTCTGAAAGTTATTTTTAATTTTTTTTTCTTCATTTTCATTACTTTCGCTTTCAATATTTGATTTAATTCGAAATAATAACTTATGATTTGTTTTATAACTTGAATAACTTATGTGTAAACATAAATCTATGATAAGTTTTTAATGTTTTGGCTGTCATATTAAACAAACCCATAAATTGTATAATTAATTAACGGAAAAAAAGCTGAAAGTCTTGATAAGTATAGTCGATAAGTGTAGTTAGTTCGTAAAAGTGCGCATAATTGCTGAAAATTAATGGTTAGGAGTTGTATTGGTTTGGTCCTAATGAAGAATAAACAGCATTAGTGTTAATGTTGATGGTTGTAATGAGTGAATTAGATTTTGATGATTTGCCAAACCTATGAGAAAATTTTTACACATAAGTTTAATTTTTATCAAATAATATGATTCGTGAAGAGCACATGGTTTGGCAATCAGTCTTTGCTACTAAAGAACTAGGCCTTGATATCTAATTGAATTGCAGAAGTAGGTGTCTTTCAGAAAGCTGATACCGATAAAATCGATATCATAATTATAACTTACGTCCAAATTCTCAATATTGGGCTTGAAGTGCATTTCTGCGCATTTTGATATCTCAGACGTGAGATGAAAGTACATTTGGGTGTTTCAAACCACTATTCATTTACTAAGTAGTCTTTCAAGCATTCAAATTCGATTTAATGTTATAACTTTTGCTCAAAATTTATTTTTATTATTATTATTATTATTAACTCTAAAACATTTTTTACGACTAATAAGTTATGTCCTGTTCTGGTGTTATGAATCAAAATGTTTTACCACTCAATCAGACATTAGTGAATCGTTCTTCTGTTCCTAACTATCTTCCGACCTCATCAAATATCAGTTTCTATCAATTATATCCAGCTTTGAATCCACAAAACTTTAATTATCATCTGATTAACTATTGCGCACAATTACAATTAGAAAACTTCTTAAATGAACAACAAGTGAAGCCTTCTTTATATTTATCAGGAAATAATAATGAAGCTCAAGCTTTCCTTTCTCGTGGAGGACAAGTTATTGTTCGTATGCGTGGCTTACCTTATGATTGTACAGCTCAACAAGTGGTCAGTTTACTCATTGTTAATAACTTTTATTCTTTACCAAAGATTCTTGACTTGAATAAAAAAAATTCCTATTTTACAAATAGATTGAATTTTTCGGAAGTGGTGACAGTTGTGAAGTAATGCATGGCGAAGATGGTGTTTTATTTGTTCGTAAATCTGATGGACGCGCTACTGGAGATGCATTTGTTCTTTTCGAAACAGAAGATATGGCGATAAAAGCTCTACAGAAACATCGCGAAGTCATTGGCGCGCGTTATATTGAACTATTTAGAAGTACAACTGCTGAAGTACAACAGGTCAGCACTTTATTAACTACTTGTTTAACCTCTCATAGTTTTAGGATTTTTTAAATCCTCTATCTTCTCATTTTTAACCTCAATTTTTCTAATGAAATACTTCGCAAAATTTGTATTATTTTTTGTATCATTGCTATCAATGGTCTCAATGATTGAAAGATAAAGCTATCAATAGTGACATTATTTTTAGTTTTACATTATTTGTCCAGTTTTTTGCATTCTATAATATTATTTTTTACTGCTATTCTTTACTTTAAAGAATAAACGAGAATCTAATTCTAAATTAGATAAATCAATAGCCGCTCCTATTTTGTGAGATCGCTATTCGTCTATTTTCAATCCTTTTTCAGTAATATTAACTTTTTTTACAGTCAACATTAATACGATTCAAAGTTGAAATATTAATGATTAAGTGTCAGTAGATGATAAATAAATTTGAAACTTAATAATTAATGCTTGAAAAAAATCATTTTGGAAATTGTGATTAATAGCTCTATTTATTATGTCTTTAAAAAAAATATTTTTTGCTATAAACGACCACATTTGAGATAAATGTTACGAATATATGTTTTCATGATTGCAATTAAAATTAATGTAGAGTAAAGAGTGAGAACACCTGTATTAATGGTAGTGAGAGAGCAAACGTTTAAGCAGGTGGTGGACCGATGGGATGCCTTACGATAATTGTAACGACGTAGAAAGAATAGCACATGTTTCATAAAATTCACCCAAATATATGAAAAAAAACTGAAAGTTGAGTCAGGGCGAAGAGATGAGTCCGGTTTACAAAAGTTCTCTTATTAATCCAGGAGTTCTCCTATTAATCCTGAACTTCTCCCATTAATACTGACATATGTCCTAAAATCTAAAGTTCATGACTTTATGTCACTTTCAAATCATAATCATTTAGCGTTTAGTAAGAATAGAAGGTTCACAAAATTTGAGTGCTATTGAATTGTATTCTAGTTTTTATTGATTTAATTCAAAAGACTAAGTTATTAATATAATGTCAAATCGACAACAGGTGTTGAACCGAAGTATGGATCCGAGAACTTTTGAACCACAACAACCTTTAATTGCAAGTCTACCACACGTTCCACTCATTCCTCAACAACTCTTACCTTCTGGTTCTCGTAAAGATTGTATACGACTCCGGGGTCTACCATATGAGGCTCAAGTCGAACAGATTCTCGAATTCCTCGGAGAACACGCGAAGAACATAGTCTTTCAAGGCGTTCATATGGTCTATAATGCACAGGTATTATTAAGTTTATTATTATTGTTATTCATTTCTATCAACGGCGAACTAAACTTTTTTCAATCACATTATTTCTAATGTCTTTTTCATTCCTAAGATACGAAATTACTTTTTTTGATTAATTAGGGAACAAATCGGTTTTAATTTCCAAAATAATTATTTTTAAATATAAAGATTTCTAATCAGTAGTAAAAATATATAGTATTAGTACTAATTTTTAAGGTTCAAAACATCCAAAGTATTTACGATTCGCTGATTGATAACTGAAATAATTATAATTAAAGGGTCAGCCGTCAGGCGAAGCTTTTATCCAAATGGATTCGGAACAGTCAGCTTTATTAGCTGCACAACAACGACATCATCGTTACATGATTTTTGGGAAGAAGCAAAGATATATAGAAGTGTTTCAATGCTCAGTGGATGACATGAACTTAGTTCTTACGGGTGGCATTCCTGTACAAAGACAATTATTATCTCCAGGTTATTTTCAAATTAATTTTTGTTGATTATAATTTCGATAACCAGAGTTTCAATTTGAGACTTTAATAAATTCGCTAAAAGTATTGCTTAAAGCTTAAATGCAATCTCTACTAAATAGGAGGAACATTACTGCCACCACCATATGGCGCGTATCCATATCCTGTGCAAACATCACAAGTATTGCCGACAGCAGTGTCAGCGGCGAGTGCGGCCTCATTGACTCCAACCCGAATCCCTGCATCGTTCGCTTATCCCAATCCATTTAATCTAATATACTGGCCTTATCCCTCTCCACCAGTATCTCCGACAACATATTACGCCCATTCAGGACCAACAATGGTAAACATGCGAGGATTGCCTTATTCTACTCAACTTAATGATGTGCTTAACTTCTTTAATGGCTGGGAGGTTAGCGGGTCTTAACATTCTCTTGTCTTACTAACACTTCTTTTGATTGGTTCGGGTCTCTCTTTATTTGGGAACTTTTTGGTGATAGTGCTTTCAATTTCTCATTTAATTCTTGATTAAATTGTTTGCTTTAACTATCTTATGTTCCAATATTTGGTTCCTGTTTCTGTATCTTTTATCAGTTTTAACTTTTTTCTCTTTTTTGTTGCAACTATAATCTTAGAGCACACATTGACGCGTTCCCACATAAATGTTTAAGATCCGTAACCTTTAAGCAGTGGCGTAACTAATTTTTTAGAATTGGTCTCTTCTCTATCAAAAAAAACTCTTTCTAAACTTTTTAAAAGATCGTGAGTTTTCAATTTCGTCCGAATCTGAAATAATTGTTGAAAATACACGATCAAAACATAAGAAATTTCATTTAACTTTAATACTAATTGATTAAATTCAAAATACAATAATTGGTTTCTGGAAAAAATAATTTATCATTAAAATTGAATACTTCCATCATAACTACAGTTGAGATTGAAATAAAATTTGATGAATCTCTATTATTTACGCCACTGTATTCAGTTTTAATATAATTATGTGATATAATTATCTTATTATATTTTGATAGCTCACAACTGACTGCATTCAATTGCAACGAAATGGTGACGGTAGACCAAACGGTGAAGCAGTGGTCACTTTTCCGTCACGGGCCGACGCGGAACGTGCAATTCAAGAAAAGAATCGACAAAACATTGGCAACCGGTATATAGAGCTGTTCATGGCTTGATGGCTACCACTCTAGTAAATTATAAATTTATTGTGCATTTTTCTATGCAATCAATTCCACAAATCAAAAAAGTTTATAACACACACGAGTTTCTTCATTCTATAGTGAATCAAAACAAGTTTTAGTACTAAAAAATATTTGTTAGACTTTAGAAGTGATAAAAGAGAAGTTCATTTTTAGAATTTTATTCTATTATGACTAATAAGAAGTGCATTGAAAAAAAAAGTTTATATCCGTATTATAATTATTATATATTGAATCGAATCTTTGTATTTTTATATTAATTGCTATATTAATTATCATATTTTCTCATTTTTACAATAAGCATATTATTATTAGTGATAAGACTAAAAATCATGAATACTTTTTCATAAAAGTTCAGTTTTTACACTCATTTGTTCAATCATTTATTCCTATTATTGCTCTATTATTACATCAATTTCTTTGATATGTTTGATATGCAACAAAACACAAGTTGTCTTCCATTCAAAAGTTAATACCATTCCTACATTTAACTATAGCTCAAAATTAATAGTGAAATTTGCAATCAGTTCATGATTTCAAGAGTCTATAAACTATAAATCAAAAATAAACTAAAATAATGCTTTGACTTTAAATATAAT